>VURO01024174.1:0-18189 GCA_015108175.1 Pelvicachromis taeniatus | reverse complement strand
AATTCAAATTTTGTAAAAAAAAAAAAAAAAAAAAAACCTGCTCACATTATAACCAAGGACACTGGCTTTTTAGTATTACTAATTACATCTATATATGGAATTATATACAACTGATTCACTTTAAAGAAATTACGTACAAGATAAGCTGCCACTGCCCCATTTACTCTTAAAAATGGTTACCAATGTAAAAAGCAAGTTACAACAATTACAACAAACAATTTTAATTACAACAAAGAGCACAATATTAACCAAAAGCAAAATATAGATTAAACATTAGCTGTTTTAAAATTAGTTCCTACTAAATCATAACAGCTACTTTTGTACTCTTAAAAACTATGATGAGAGAGAAACACTGGGGAAAGAGAAATGAAGTGAAATGACTAGAAGACGAAAGAAGGGCACGATGGTGTGATTAACACAGCTAAGATTCTGTCTTCCTCCTGTAACTGGACTGGATATCCTTATGTGAGTCACTGAGACCTGTCACCCACACAGACAAAGAGAAAACATATTGCCTGGTAGAGACAGCAGATTACACACCTCTCTCACATCATCCTTCTTCCAGGTACCTTTAAATTCATTATTTCCTTTTCATCATTTTCAACTTCCTCATATTCTTTTTCTTAGAAAAAAGGAGCCATACTAGCACTAACACGGTCTAGTCTCTCCTCTTTTTTCACATACACATTTATAATTATCTATGAGTCCTAAATAAGCATTTTCAATTTTGAGCATTTCCAGGGAAAAGGTTTTAATAGACAAGAACAAGATCAGCATCTTGGCACCGACCAGCTAACTGGATAATGAAAAGAGAATTTTTTAATTTATGTAACCCAGGAAAGACTTTACATTTTTGGGGGAGAAAGTATCTTTAAAAGCTGAATAAAACCTTAATTACAAAAAAAAAAAAGGTTTATTACTGACTTTAAGCAGATTGCCCCATTCGCCTAACAACACTTTCCAAAATACTAATCCTGTCGGATTTTTCTTCTCTTTTTCCTGGTACAACAATCGAGGGATGTCACCCTCTGTCTCATTACATATAAATTGAAACATAAATAACCTAGACGGAGCTGCAGTAAATTACAAAGAAAGGGCATTCAGGGGAACTTTTAGAAACACATTGCAGATTTGTGTCCAACTCCCACTATTCTTGGTTTATGGCTCTTCTACCCTAAGGGAGGAAGCTGGAATGATTTCCGAGGATACAGCATAATGGATGTAAGGGGTCATAGCGCACACAAGGGTTATCTGTAAGACAAGTGGGAACAGCAGAGAAAAATATATTACCTGTACATGTGCCCAAGCTTCTGCTTAGATCTTTCATTCTGTCTTTCTGTGTCACCACTCTCCTCTCCTCTCAGGCTGAGTCAGATCTACTCAGCTATATCTCTGTTGTCTTTCATCCTTAGGACAGATTTTGACTCACGGCCTCTCAGTCTGTAACATGCTGCTCACTGTCCTTAAAAATGGCTAGAGGCTATTGATGTACAACAACTGTTTCAATGTTAATGGAGCTTTTCTATCAGTTTAGTAATCCCTAGCATCTATGTTTATAAATGTAAAAGTATTGGCAGTGATTGTATTTTGTTTATAAGTTCTGATCTCCCACTCATTTGAAAAACAAAAAAAAAAAAACTACTTGTGAATATTCACTTTCCTTTGAAGCAAAAGTCTAAATCTCTTATTACTCACTTGTTGAAGCAATAGTACAAAGAACCCTCAGACTAAACAAATTAATCATGAACAAATAGCTTTTAGCTGTTTTTCAGTGCTTGTATTTGAACTGTCTCATCTTTTCACATTTCATACAGAGATGAATGGCACCATTTAACTGAATGGAATCTAATGGCTTTCCTGTGGTTTGAATGGCCAGATTGCTGTGTTTCAGGTCACAGTAAGAGAACAAAAATAAATTAGTAGAGTCAACCATCTTGAGGTTGAAAGGAATCCAACAGGGACAATGCCTGAGATGTGAAATAACTGGGATTTGAAAAAAAACCTAAGCTGTTTGTGTCTTGAAGAAACTGTCTACTAACAATTCAATCTAAAATCTTATTTTCTTTTTCAGCACAGCCTATATTTCCTTCTCACTGGCCGAGGTGGTGAGTTTGTGCGTGTGAGTTTGTATATGTGTGTGAGACAAGACCCTCTTCATAGCAAGGGTGAAATATATATATTCCTACTCAGCTTGGTTGCTATGATACGTGAGAGGAGCTTTCATGTTACAAAGAGGTGGGTAATCAGCCACTAGTTTGATGGTTCAGTACCCTAATTTGGACCCTTCATGATCAGGATTGTTCTGCCCTGTGTTAGCCAGTCTGAATAAGTAGCTGCTGTTAGCAGCCTTCTCATTTGTGCTGCCAGACAACCAAGGGGTGCTGTTAGCTTCTTGTCAAGTTCTGGTGCTGTCCAGTGCTACATTCCACTGACACATTGTTGGATATTTGTGTTTACCTCAGACCAACCTGATGACCACTTGGACTGACTATTTGGTCTTTGACGCCATTAGCCATTTCAAGGTCCGAACTTTAGGTCCCAAAGTCAAAGGAACATTGCAGCGTCACTGAGTGTTACAAACTGTCTAAATTATTTCATCTTTAATAAAATGGTCAGTGTGGCTGCTCTACCAGGTGTAACAATTAAGTTTAATATCCAGGCATCCATGAAAACAGGATTTATAAAATTTAACGTAGTTAGAGGTTAACAGTGAGTTAGCTTGGTAGTTTCCACCTAAACATAATATACCATGATCTGACTGAGGGATTTCTGAAAAAATTAAAATGTACAGCTCTGCTATAATTTCCGACATAAATTAAGACAGAAAACTAAACTGCAGTGACGTTTGCAGGGTTACTAAAGTTGGGGTAGCTGGTATATAATGATGTGCTACATGAATGCTAGCAACACAGCTATGTTAGCATAATATAAACAGCTGGAGGATGAACGCTAATGCGATAAAAGTTAACGCAAGGGTTCCAGATGGTTCGGGACAAATGCTATTGCATTGCAGGATGCTGTAAACAGACCAACTTCAGTCAGGAGAACAACTGAGGTAATCCATCCACAACACGAGGTTAGTCATTAATATACTGCTGCATGGACTGGGCTGTGGTTACATTGAAAGGTTTTAAAAACTGAGCTTTAAAATTAATTGCAGTAATAAAAACCAAGAGAGGCCGACAGTGATCACTGCCTTTTTTTAGGGGCATGTTCAGGTTAAATAGAACAAGATACATTAAAACATGTTAAAAACACAACAGCTTTAATAAATGCAGAGCAGTTTGGACCTGAAAGCAACGATCATACGTCATCACTTAAAGATCGGATAAGAAACCCTGCGACTCAATGCACCACATGTGGATACCGGAGTGCTTTTTAGGACAAGGCTAATAGTGCCATAATAACTTCCACCAAGAGCTGAATGAAACTGTGAAACAACAATGGAGGCCAGTTCCAAGGCAATCGCACAAGTCAGAATCATGTATGGAATATACCAAGGTAATGTACTGTCCCAACTGCTGTTCAGCACAGGCCTGAACCCCCTAAGCCAGCTGATCACTAGGAGTGGATATGGATATACTGTAGAATCAGAAGTGGAGTTACCATCAGCCACCTTCTGTATATGGATGACATGAAGCTGTATGCCAGGGTCACTGAGACACCGACTCACTGATTAATTTCAACACGACCTACAGAGAAGATTTCCAGATATCATTTGTACTGGGCTCAGGATTTGTGGCTAAATGATTGCAGAGAAAGGGAAGGTGATCTGGACTGAAGTGGCGGATTTATTGTACTAGAAGGCAGAATAGCAGATATGGAGGACAGCTATAAGTACCAGTGTATGTTATAGTCCAATAGAATCACGATAAAGAGGTCAGCTGCAGCCAAATACTATATAGCATACACTACTCATGCTGTTGTGATATTGTGACTCGCACAGAGCTAGAGCTGCTGACACCAATATTATTATCAAAAGTTGCAACATCCTTTCATCATTTCAGCAGACAACTGCATCTGCCCCATTATGTCAAGTATTCTGTACACACACAGATGCAATTTGTAGATTAAAAAAACTACAGAAATACAAATGACCCCCCCCCCAATGCCCAAAATACAACTTCTTATATAATAATATAAAAACAGCCAAAATGACACAATGTATTTCCTTATTTACTCTTAATTAGGCCCCCAAATCAGGTCCATCTGTAATTGTACAGGTTTCTTGGAAGCCATGTGACAAGATGGTGAAAAATATCAATACATTACACATTATATTATTGTTGACTGGTGGTTTTAATAATGAGATTCATGCTGAGGTGCCTTCAAGAAAGACACTCAGCCTAGTCACTTCAATAAACATCCAGCTGAGGAGATTAATAACTATTCAAATTCAAACTGTGAGCAGCCTCAGGTAAGGGCATCTGTAGGGGAAAGTACATGAAAGTGAACACAGACACACACACATACAAACAAACAAAACAGCCAAAATGACCACAAACATGCCAGTACCGAAAATAATCTCAAATGCTCCTTTGACAATGGCAGACTCTGTTCTAGTTACTAGAGAATATATTAGTGCTGTCAGCGTTAACACAATAACGCAAATTGATCTGAGTTAACGCATCAAAATTGGCAAATCCTTGTTAACAAGTTAAAGCAGATTAATCCGTGTGAGGGGTTACTCGGCATTAACGTGTTAATGCAGCTTAAATGCCTTAACGCAGTCATCACGACTAACGCGATTGACAATTAACCCATCTGGAGCGCAGACTGACTCAAAATCCCTGAAATGTCTCTGTCAATGCATTTCGTGCAGTTTGTATAAAGTTTGTCCATTCTGCACTCCAGACGGGTTGAGTGCATTAAAACTTTTCATTGCGTAAATCGTGACGCCTGCTAGTTAATGCGTTTAGCTGTTTTAAGCCGCCTTAACGCCGTATTAGCGTTTAAAATTGACAACACTAATACGCGTAATTTTCATTATTGTCTTTAATAATCAGTAACTGAGGTTACATTATGGCTCATCCTCTATTATTTCCTAATTTTGGACCATATCATTCTGCTGTGTAAAGTGTTTTAAGTGTTTCAGTCCAGCTAACAGTAATTGTAATCACTGAGGTATATAGGAGGTGTACTGTGAACCTGACAGGTTATAACAAGATAAAACTGTGACTTTTAAGTTTACTATGCATTCAGGATACCAGTAAAAATATCAACCATTTCAGCCGTAAGAGTTTTTTTGTTTTGTTTTAGAGGTCTGAAATATTTGCAGACTATCTGGCAAGCTGTAAGCAAGTGCACTGATGAAGTAAATAGACTTGAATTCTATGTCTGAGTGATCACATATGTAGACATGTTTTGTGTCACTTTATTTAGAGGAACATATGCACGAAATAAAATATTTGCAATAGTCAAAAATAGACTATTGAAGTTTCAGTTTTCTTTGCTGTTGCTTATTGTTCTGCATAAATTGACTTTCCCTTCCATAACATCAGGTGTCCAAATCATTAAAGTGAAAGAACCTGAGACAACTTACACCACTGGTTTATTTTTATGAAAGTCATCTCTCCATCTCTTGTAACACAAACACAGCCATGAGTACACTATCAGAGACATCAAATTGAAACTGAAGTGTGAAGAGATCCTAGAATATCACAATCATTAAGTGATATGACACATACATTCATTATGAGCATGCACCCTCAGACATGCAGCTTCAGAAAGCACACAAACAACGCACACACATGCACACTTGTTTTCACACCTTAGTGAGGACATTGAATTGATATAATGTTTTCTCTAGCCCTTTACCTTAACCATCAGAAATGAATGCTTAACCTTAACGTTCACTCTAAACCTGACCATAATCTAATTGTAAACGTAACACTAAGACCACATTTTGAGCCTCAAAACTGCCTTCAAATTTGTGAGGACCGGCATTTGGTCCCCACATGTGACTGTTGGTCACCACCAACACCACCACTGTTGGTCAAGTTACTTGAAAATAGTCATTAGTTACTAATTACTGAATACTTCTTCAAGAAACAAATCCAGTTACTTTACCGATTACTTATTTTCAAAAGTAATTAGTTACTTTATTACATACTGTATTTTCCGGACTACAAAGCGCACCTGAATATTAGCCGCACAACTTGAAATGATGAAAAAATCATATTTTGTTCATACATTAGCCGCACCAGAATAAAAGCCGCAGGTGCGCTAGCGCGCTAGTAGTGCTAGCGGGCTAGTAGCGCTAGCGGGCGGGCTAGTTGCTAGTAGTGGCGGTGCACGGCCCGCCTTGCGGGGGCAACAGAGCGACTGCTCCACCAGCCTTGGAAGAGCCCCGCAAAGTGGGCCGCGCACTGCCGCCCGACCGACCCAGCCCTTAGAGCCAATCCTTATCCCGAAGTTATGGATCTGACTTGCCGACTTCCCTTAGCTGCCTTGTTCTAACATGCCAGAGGCTGTTCACCTTGGAGACCTGCTGCAGATATGGGTACAGGGCCAGCGAGAGCCAACTTGCTAATCTAGTCTCTTTTTCGCGCTAATTCGTACGACACTTCTTTGGCTGGCGGACGGACATGTGACCAACATATCACTCTTTTCCGTGTCTGATCACATGCCTTTCTGCCAGGCAAAATGGTGGAACAAAACAAATCCTCTTACGATGTCACAAAAATCATGAAAAAGCCTGAGAAAAGCCGCACCAGACAATAAGCCGCAGGGTTCAAAGCTCGTGCAAAAAGTAGCGGCTTATAGTCCGGAAATTACAGTAGTTGCTTTTTAAAAACGTGATACACAATCTGAATACGTAATAAAGCAATAGATCCAATCCTATTTTTTCTGCATAATTATTCATAAAAAATTGAATCAAATGAAAAAGTTTCTTTTTAAAAAATATTTTATTAGTTTTAATCTTTTAACTTTATGCACATCGCATCAAGCAAAAATTAAATTATATGCAACAGTCTTTGACTTGAAGACATTTGTTTGACACTTAAACCTATTTTCTGCATTTTCCAGTATATAAAATCTAATAATTTTTTGTGTTTACACTCTCTTTCAAATAGATGCAAGTCAAACAAAGCAAAAATAAAGAATATTTAATATTCAGTGGCACTAAGTCCTGTCTCTTATGTCTATTTTCACCTATTTAGTAGGAGTGGGGCCGGTGGAGGGTTGCCCGGTGCTGCAGCTGTCATGTCAGTGGGGGATCCGGGGTTTCTCTGTGAATTTCACATTCCTTGCTGGGTGATTGCTCAGATTTGAAGTTTAATTTTTAGCTGTAAAAAGACATTTTCTTCCCACGCAGAGTGTACAGTGGACGCAGATGTTTTTGTCACACAGAATCAAACTCAAAGTAATGTCAGTACTGTAAACGCTGCATCCATTGTTGATCTACACACGTCTGTTGATGCCACGGACATCGCACACTCGTACATCACCGTCATGAGACGCTCTCACAAACGAAATCACCGTTTAGTAACGTAGTAATGCAGCGTGCTTGTGGGAAAGTAAAAGTAATCCATTTACTTTAAAAAATATATTTCTCCTTTTACTTAAAAAAGTAATCTGATTACAGTAACGTGTTACTTTTAACATGTTACTGCCTATCTCTGGTCACCACAAGTACACTGGCATGCCAGTTTTTGGTCCTCACATAGAGTACACATACACACACCAACCCGTCTCATAATTACTTCTGACAGCAGAGTAAATTGCCACCTTCTTCTGAGCCAACATTACACTCAAAGTGTTACTTCAAACAACTTATTAGAAGTATTTTAGTGAGGTAGCTGGGGCACAGACATATAGTACATGCTGTATTCTGTCAATGTGTCGGAATGAAGACACTTACAAAAAAAGTAATGTGGTGGGAAAAAGAAAAAAGAAACAAAACAGGCCAGAATCTTTTTTGTCCGTGGTGCCTTTATACCCACAAATTTGAGGTCTAACATTGCTTAGCGTTCACTACTGTAGGGTTGCACTGTCTGTCTTGCCTGCTTCTGAGAGCAACAGAAAAAGAATACTTGACATGTTCTCAGGAGTATTCTCCAGTTCAGTCCCTGTGGACCTCTTTTAGTGTTCATTTCCTGCTTTCTGACCATGTCAAATATATATCTCACAGTTTACTAGTATTTTTTTCTATCTGCATCAGTTAAACAGCTCAATAACCCCATGTCTAACAGCAAGTCCTCATCTAATATGAACTGACATTAAAAACACTTGAATTTCTTTTATTCAGTCATTCATTCATTTTTCACCTGCAATATTTAGGCAACTGCTACCTACAAACACAATTCATCACACAAATACAAACTGTGATCATGACACAAATAAAATGCAGCTGGCCTCACAACTCTAGCAACAAATTGAGTTGTCGTGATTAAAATATATTGTGATTAGTAATGAAAAGTAAGTAATTAAAATAAAAGTAGAAAATCATTTGCATGACAAAAATCTCACGAACTGGATCATCTAGATTCATCTTTTGGGTTTTTTTCATTGTATGTTGTTTGCGGGTGATGGATGATATCTAAAGCTTAGCAGTGTCAATGAAATGACTGAAGAAGATATACAGTTTTGACCTGTTTAAGGGACCGAAAATGGAAGTTAGTCTGTGTGTGGGATCACTGTGGTGATGAAGAGACACAAGAGGGCAACTCCAGCCCTCTGGCTCTGACACAAGACAGATTGGGAGAAGGGACATCTGTTCAGCTTTAGATTAGCTCAGTATATGAGAGGACAGGCCCAAGGACTGGTCACTGAAGAGACGTATGTCGTCCCATTAGCTAGCAAAGAGAACAAAACTTAAATTCTCAGTGGCATACAATTCACATCATGTGAGGCAGCAGCCTTAATTTAAATTTAGGGCCTCAGGGTGCTGTCCCGTACATTCGCACTGACGTGCTGTGCAGTGAAAATATCTTACCTTCTCATATCTGGTTGCACAGGTCCTTTAAGTATAAAGAGTATTAGTAAAAAAGATAATTATCACGATTTAAAGAGAGCTGAGTTTATATCACTGATTTTTTAAATTCCTAGTCTATTTATATTAGTCTGATCTGCAAACTGTTATGACTTTGAGGTTAACTACTCTTTCTGGGTTCAACAAACTGCAGTCTACAACATGCTTTCCAACCTGCAAACTTAGCATGAATGCAGAATTTCATAAAAGATAGTAGAGCATCATAATCTTAAATAAAACCTGAAGACTACTTCCTTTGACCTAATCAAACAGCAAACATGAAAACTGCAGCATGCACCAGGGCAGATTACTTTCTTGTTTCTGTAGGCAGTAAATAAAATGCTGAAGAAAAGTTCAGCAAACACAAGTTTATTTGCATTTGTATGCACTCGTTTTTTTCTTGGCTTTCATTTCTTATTTGTTTTCCAGAGTTCCCATTTGTCTCATCCTCCTATGTCTTCTTCCTCTCTTAAGTTCCGTCCTGTTCGGGTTAATGTTACTCACCTTCTGTCTGCCTTGATTTGTCTGAAGTATTATTTCCTTTCTATTGTTTCCTTGGTTGTGTTCAGACACCTTTTACCTCAGTTACCCTCCTTTTTCTACTTCCATGATTACTCCCATTTGTATAAACAGTGGTGTCACCTTTTGTCTTCCTTTTTAGCTGTCTGTTAGACTCCTTGCATGACCCCCTCCTTGTATAACCGCACTCGTTGGACTTTGTAATTTTGGACTATGACTGGCCAAAAAAATGTCTTGCTTCATGCATCCGCATTTTTGTCCACGCCGCTACGTGACATTATATTACATAATATTATTGTTTTATTTGTTAAGGTGGCACCAACATGATGTCTGTTTGAAGGTGTTATAAACACACGCACATATTTACATGTATGCTGTACCAGACTGCAACAGAGACCGGCTATATTTAAAATATGAATAATCAGTATGAAAGCTTCATAGTTGTGTGTGGAAGTGAAATGGTAAAATATATTTTTTTTCCTTTTTGTGAATAGACTGTTGTTAGATTTAAATAAATAAATAAATCATACATTTTCATACAGGTGAGAAACCAACAGTCACTGTTTCCAAAGTGGTGATAATTTCATTACAAATGTGTAAAGTTAATATTCTGTAGAAGAGGAACATTTTAATGAAGTTATGTCTTCTTCTTCTTTTGAGTCTGAATCAGGACAGTGACTTATACGGTCAAGATTATAATATAAAATGAATTGCATGTTTTTTTAATGGCAGTCTTTTTACACACATTTCTGCCTATAGAGTAGTAGCAAACGTGGTACTTAGTAAGTGCAATTATGTTATCTGGTCTCAAATAATCAAATCTTTACATTTACACACACATGCTCACACACACACCCTGTGTGTATTTATATCCTCGAGGGGACATCTCATTGATGTAATGTTTTCCCTAGCCGCTTACCCTAACCCTAACCATCTAAAATGAATGCCTAACCCTGACCCTTACCCTAAACCTGACCATAGCCTAATTGTAACCCTGACACTAAAACCACATTTTGAGTCCCAAAAATGCCTTTAAACTCGTGGGGACCGGGGTTTTGGTCCTCACGGGGGCTGTTGGTCCTCACAAGTATAGTAAACTTCCAATTTTTGGTCCCCAAGAAGATGTTAATACCTGTACACACACACACACACAAGACATCCTGGATAGCCAGTAAATCTCTAAGGGGAAAATCAGACACTGCAAGACTACAAGACATGCACATTTGTGCGCACAGCTTGCACAGCAGTGTTTAAAACATGACAGCTATGAAACTGACTCAGTTAAAATGAAGTTAACAAACACAGCAGGGTGGTGCTGCTACGTGAACATTTGTGTGTGTGTGTGTGTGCATGCGTACTATCCTACTACTGCCTCTGACAGTTTGGCTTCCTTTGTTGGATCACTGAACTCAAGCACAGCAAGCTTCTGTCTCATGTGACTGACAGCTGCTGCTGAGTTGAAGCCGTGAAGACAAATCACATCACAGTAAAGCAACTGCAGTAACAGTGTGTATTAATGGCTTGATATAATACAGGGGAGAACCCATCTCATTAGTTGGACTCAAACATGTGGATAAGGCACCATCACAACATCATCAAACAACATCAGCCTTCAAGGTAACAACGATGAAGACACAGGGAACACGCAGAAATGTGTAAGAACATTTAGAATTAAGAAATCTTAACGGTAGGAAGTGTTTCTTCAGGCACAAAGGCTACTAATTAGAAATAAGTGTGGCTTTTCATGAATATTTGATAAGCTTGCAAATTATTTCCACAGATTAATTTCTGTATATTTACTGCAATCTTTCAACTTGAGGATTTATTTTGTAGAAATGTCTTAAAAACGGAAACCCGAGGATGAAGTCTTGTTAGTCTTGCTTTTTCCTGTATCGTCATACAAGAAAGTTATTATTGTTACTTTTTTGCAGGGAACAGATTAAAGTAAAATGTCTTTCAATTTAAAAAAAAAAATCAATTAATAAGGAAAAAACACTCATTAACTGATTTGTGAGGGTTATATTATCATAATGCTGATTTGTGAATGAATTATATCAGGAAGAAAAAAATGACAGAAAAGATTTGTATTATTCTGCTTCTATGACCATGAAGCTGAACATCAGTGCAAAACAAACAGAAACATTTAAACAAAACACACCAGTCATTTTCAGTTGTCCTATTTGGCAAACACACAGCGTGACATTGAAATTTGCATTCCACAGTGTAGAACACAGGAAAGTCAAACTTTAACTGAGAATTATCAGCAGTGAAAACAAATTACTTCATCAGCGGAAGATATTATAGGAACAGATTAACATCACTGACATATTTGTGATCAAATAAATTTATATGTAGTTATCACTGTATAATACTGGAGAACTTTTTATTTATTTATGTGCTCTGAAACATCCATAAACTCCATGTGGCATACTGGGCCCTGATCACAAGCAAACCACACAGATACACTTAAACGTTTAACAGCTCTAAGTACAGCGAGACTTAGAGACTGGTACTGACAGATACAAAAATTGAGACAAGTTGTCATCAAGGCTGAAATTTATTTTTCTCAGTTGATGTGAATTGATCAATGGTCAAAAAAATAAAAAAAATCACTAAAAAAAAAAAAAAATTATCCCCACAAAAGGCCGAATTTAAAATCCCTTGTTGGCCTCTATTTTCAAACATAGCTGACAACAACATCCCATTTTCATGTAAACTATGATCTTTTAAGGATTCCAGGTAAGAGTATTTTGGCTCCTTAAATAAAAAATAAACTAGTGGTGCGCAGACTGATTCCTCTGATACTAGATATTTATGTTCTAGAATCGATTCTCATATTAAAATACCAATATTTTAGTAATTTGGGGTAAGCTTGTTGTTAATCATAAAGAGGAACACACTGGAAAGTAATTATATTATAAGGATCATCTAAATGATTGGTAGGAACTACTTCTTCCATCTTTCATAGCTATTTCAGCTCCACAACAGCCACTATGTGATTTGTGATACATGTGTTAAGACCACGAACCTTGTCAAACACAAACAAAAGTAAATCATAACATTGTATGTGATGAGCTTATGATGAGGCAGACTGAAGGGGGAGGAGAGGGACAGGTGCTGCTAGGGCATCTAGCCCATGTTTAAACAATAAGAATTCCCTGCATCCTTAAAATGACAGAATCCCTTTTGTTCAAAATTACATTTATAAATATGATTATGAAATGAGTAATGAAATAAATACATAGCTGTATTAGTTGTTTGGAGTAATATTGGTGTCCCTGAGATCACCTTGCATCAGTTCAGTTGGACTAGATTTAGTCAGGTAAGCTTGTGGAGCATTTAAAGTGAGCTAGGTATGATTGAAAGTTACAGCATGTATATCTATACATGTTTATCTATATGCATGAAAAACAGCCATTGTAGGTTTTTCAAAATAAAAATAGAACTCAAAATATTTTATACATACTGTAAGAATAACATGTATCTATAAAATGTTATAGATACATGTTATCTATAACATGTATCTATAACATGTTATAGATAACATGTTATCTATAACATGTTATACGAATGCGCGAATTCGTATAACATGTTATACGAATTCAGCGAATGCGCTGTTATTTTCTTCAAACAGCGCATTCGTTTTAAATGATTGTTAACTGAATGTTTTAAAATGTAGGTATTGACCTTGTATGATAATTCTTCATAAATAAACAATAATAAGAAAACGTCTGATGTTCGGTATTCATTGTGAAAGTATAATTTGACATACACTACTTTTTATTGATATTTTCTGAACACATTACGTTTTTATACAGTATTGTTTTTTCAATACTAGGCTGAATTTTGCTTGGTATCAGATTGAAATGGAAAAAAGTGGTATCGCATATCACTGAAATAAACTAGGATTTGCCATTTTGAACAGTCATATTATGGAGTCCTCATTTTAATAAGCAGACAGCAGTTCTTTGTGTTTGAAGCCAATGATATTCAGTCTTACTGAGGAAATTTAGTGAGCAAGTGTAAAGAATGACAGTTTCTAAGTATTATGTAGCCACATTATTAACTGGGATAATTTTAAAAAGTAAAAAAAGTAATGTGTTTCTCATTTTACTACAATCATGTCAAACAGCTCTATTTGTCTGCAAACTGTGGACAGAACAGAGACAGCTGGAGACCTTTGAGGTGTTACTTTTATTGGTGTTACTTTGAATTACAAGAATAGAGAACCTAAATTAGTTTATGTATACTTTAAAAATCTTACATTTTGAGATTTCTGTCTCATTAAAAAACACTAAGGAGATCAGTATTCACCTCCTTGGTTCCAGGGAGGGTGACAGAGTGATGGAACAGCATGTTCCAGTGGGAATGAGTGATCTCAGCATATCCAATATGTCTACATATGCAGTTGTATATGGCTCTCATTGGATGGCGGCACTAAAGCCTTTTGCTTCCATCTCATTAAACTGTCCTTTTCGATCTTTGTTTGTGCCTCTGTTTTTTTCTTCTGTGTTCCTTTGTCAGTGCAGCCTGGGTGCTTTCAGGAGTGCGTCACATAAACTAGTTGCTAACAGGGTAAAATTGAGAGAGTGGACAACCTTAATGCAATACAAGTGAGAGAGAGGACAGCAAAGGAAGGACTATAAAGAGCAAGTAAAGAACCAGAAATAACAGTGGAATGTGTCCTTGTTCTCTTTAATAAACATCAATTTTATTGTCCGGTTACGTTTAGCGACAGGGAGCACTGTTCTAGGTCTCAATGATCTTGAGGCATAAAACAATGCTTTTCACATTAACACTGTGTCGACTCCTACAAAGTCCAGAAACGTAACAGTCACAGTTTAGTAGCTCAGTGGCCAGGAGTGCTGTCATTTCTGAAGTCGTGCTTTGAAAAATCACATGAATAATGCTACAAATGCTACAACCTCTCTGTTTTGATTTCTGCCCCGGTTTGATTATCAACTCCAACATTTACATTTTTTTTCTGTTGTCATGGTTTATGTTTTTTTTTTTTTCGTGTGTTTTTAATGTTCGTATGTTAGCGGAATGTTTCATTTTATCTGCTTTGTAATACTGCATGCGAGTCCCTTCTTCTGATTCTTGACTGTTTCCTAAAACAGCTCAATTTGTTTCTCAATTACTACAGAAGAGCGGAAGCTTAGATTACCTCTCCAACAAGCACCTCCAAGAGAACAACAGTCTGAAAACAATAAAACACATGGAATAATTGATGATTCACAACTGTTGTAATGGTTATCCCTGTTTTTAGCTCTGGTGATTTGTTTGGGGTGTTTGGGGTGAAACTTGGATAAGCAGATAAGAAAATAAATGCACAGATGGATCCAAACTTATTTCTACCTCTTACATGTTTAGTAAGACAGAGTGGACATTTCAATGCCAATCTTATGTTATAAAAGCATGAATGTACCGTATTTTCTGGACTACAAAGCGCACCTGAATATTAGCTGCACAACTTGAAATTATGAAAAAATCATATTTTGTTCATACATTAGCCGCACCAGACTAAAAGCTGCAGGTGCGCTAGTGGGCTAGTAGCGCTAGCGGGCTAGTAGCGCTAGCGGGCTAGTAGCCCTAGCAGCGGGCTAGTTGCTAGTAGCGGCGGGCTAGTTGCTAGTAGCGGCGGTGCACGGCCCGCCTTGCGGGGGCAACGGAGCGACTGCTCCATCAGCCTCAGAAGAGCCCCGCAAAGTGGGCCGCGCACTGCCGCCCGACCGACCCAGCCCTTAGAGCCAATCCTTATCCCGAAGTTATGGATCTGACTTGCCGACTTCCCTCAGCTGCCTTGTTCTAACATGCCAGAGGCTGTTCACCTTGCAGACCTGCTGCAGATATGGGTACAGGGCCAGCGAGAGCCAGCTTGCTAATCTAGTCTCTTTTTCGCGCTAATTCGTACAGCACTATTTTGGCCGGGGGTACGGACATGTGACCAACATATCACTCTTTTCCGTGTCTGATCACAAACCAAAACAAATCCTCTTACGATGTCACAAAAATCATGAAAAAGCCTTAGAAAAGCCACACCGGACAATAAGCCGCAGGGTTCAAAGCTCGTGCAAAAAGTAGCGGCTTATAGTCCGGAAATTACGGTACTGTAACACCTGACCACAACTGGACATGCCTATTAACCATTTATATATAGATATACAGCCATTTAATAAATAAAAGAAGCCCAGGATTATTGTAAAACACACACACACACACACACACCAAAATTTCTCCCGCTGCCACACAATTTAAACAAGCCACACACACTTGAATTAAGAGCTGTAAAATTATAAAAACAGACTCAATCTTTTTTTTCTCATGAATAGATACTGGTCTAAATAGGTGGTCTTGCTTCTGTCTCCCTCCACTGCTCTGGGAGATGTGAACACACTCTGCAGTCAGACTCATTTTCTCCTTTTACAGACTGATAGTTTTCAGCCCCTGCAGCAGGAGTCATGCCACATCTCACAGATTCTGTTCACAGAAAGTAATGTATGTAATGTCCCTCCATGTAGACTTTCGAGCTCTCTGAGGGTAGAGGTTCAGATTTACCTTACCTTCTGTAAGAATAGCAGGATGTTATACATTTTCAAATGCCCAGAGCTTGTCATACAGTATATTTCACTGGCTTTGGCACACGCGTTTTTTATTTGTCTGATTAAGGTAAATGCAAGACAAGAATAACAAGCTTGACATCGAATATATAATACATCTATAGTTCATATAATATATCTACTATACCATACAATAAATAGAGCATCAGAATTGTATATTCTGATATATAAAGACGTGTGGAAAGCAAACAAGCATTCTGTAAAAATTGATAAATTGATAAGGGCACAGCCTCCTAAATTTCCCTCTAAATACACCACATAAATAAACAAAGCCCGGTGTCAGTGTGTATAATCTGGAGTTCAACTTGAGTGTAGCTCTCTATAACTCACTGGAGTGCATCATTATGACAAGCAGCTTGGAGCTCCCAGCCAGCTCTGAACCATCTCCAGCTTTGAGTCAAGGTGATTTATATGAAGAGATTTCATATTCCCCTTAATCGTCTTTGCTCTATGAATATTTTTGAAGTGTCTCGCATAGCATTTTGATCCATGGAATATGGTATATTAAAGAGATGGATTTGGTTGGCTTACATTTCAAAACAGAGTGTAGAAAAAAGAGAGAGCAGATGGGGAGATGATTGGGAGGAGTTAATCATCAATCTGATCAGTATGAATATTTATGTAGAACTGTATTGCTGGTCAAGTGAAGGGGCTCTATATGCAGTTTAATCATAACTGTATTATTACAGACAGGTCTCTTATGGAAATACATGCACACTGATAAATAGAAAAGGTGTTTTTTTTCTTTTGGTTCTATGTTCTGTGGACTTTTTGAGCCTCTTTTCGGATTAGCAAACATAAAAGCAGCAGGAGTTTTCTAGACAAAGTCGTATGACTGAGCTTGCTCAGGTGATCAAACGTTGTTTCCAAAACTGACAGCACATTCGAGTGAAATACTGAGCATCATAATCATTAGGATTTTTATCTTGTAAAAATACCCCCACCCCCCAAAACTGAAGTGTGCCGTGCAAACTGGTTAACAGAGACCGCTCGTTTCATCCATTTGAAACTTGTTTCAGCTGTGAGGTACAAACTTTAACTTTACATCTACACCACTGACCATCAACTGGCCAAATCCGGCCCGCTGAGCCGTTCAATCCGGCCCGCGACTGGAAATCCAAAATTGTGAGGATCAAAAAGAAAATAGTGGTCCACACTTTTAAAGCAACTAAAAGTGCTCTGTAAATAAAGTTGACTTAGCCTAATTGTTGAGGGAAAACATCTATCACTTCTAGTGGTTGACTGTGGTATAGGTGATGGGAGCCTGAATCAAATGCCTTCAGTTTTGTAATGAAATGGAAAAAGTATAAACATTAAGCATAATGTTAAGCCAAAATTAGATTTTTATTTGATTTTCTCCTTGGGGGTCCGGCCCCCCAAGGAGACTGTCTGGTAAAACTCTGGCCCTCTGACAAATATAGTTGACGACCCCTGATCTACACGCTGCAAGGAGGTCTAAAATGTGAAAAATATTAAAAGTGTAATTATGTCAGTGTCTAATTCTAGGTCTAATTATGTCATTTGTTTGTTTCTTGTGTGCAGTTTTGTTGTGAAGTTTGCTTTAGTTTGTGTTTACTCTTTATATGGTTACATTTGGCCATGAAAATTACAGGAAATTATCTTTCCTGCATCTATTGTTGTAGAATAGTGAACAAAATAAATACATAGAAAAATAATAAGTGCACCCCACAACTTGAGGAATTGTGACCCACTCGTCTATAAAGCGTTGCTTGAGTTTATCAATGCTTTTGGGCATTTATTTATGCAAAGCTCTCTTAAGGTCCCACTACAACATTTCAGTCAGGTTGAGGTCTGGCCTTTGAGTGGGCCATTGCAGTGTGTATCTTTTTTTTTTTTTTCAGCCATTCTGTAGCAGAGCTGTTGATATGCTTTGGGATCATTGTTCTGCTGCATGACCCAGTTTCAGTCAAGCTTTAGCTGTCAGAGAGATGACCTCAAATTTGACTCTAAAATATTCTGGTATATATAAGAGTTCATGGTCAACTCAGTGACTGAGAGACATCCAGGTCCTGTGGCTGCAAAGTCCAAATCCACAACCTTGCGTCATTTTGCTTG
>VURO01024173.1:0-11794 GCA_015108175.1 Pelvicachromis taeniatus | reverse complement strand
TTATCCTGATTCTGTATTATAGCTGTGCTAAGACAATAAATGATAGAGCAGATCCTCCACTTATGTCAAATGAAGGTCATAAAGTGGATTGTCATATTGGAGAAGTGCATTATTCCTTTTGAGAAGAATATTTACACTGAGCATGTTCTTTTTATTTCACACTGTTACTGCAATGACAAATTCTGTACACAGTCACGAAAAGAGAGAAGATCAATGAGATGGTCTCAGATTAGTTTATTGCATGTAATTCTTCACTATCGTAAAACAGCAGCACAATCTAATACATGGCGCCATAAGTGGTGCAAAGAACTACAATAAAGATGTCATCAATTGTAAACATATTCAGGCAAAATGAAGCTCTGAAGTTTGTGATCAGCTGTACTACGGAAGCCGAGAACAGCCCTATCCGTTAATAATATTTTTCTCTCGTTTTCTCGTGATAACGACTTATTTATCTTGTTATCTCGAGAAAACTGATTTGTTTCCTCGTGATAATGAGTTATCGAGAAAACAGAGGTCCGGTGAGAAAAATAAGTCGTTATCACTAGAAAACGAATAATGTTATGTTATCACGAGATGATTAAAACGTTGTTCTCGGGACAATTTAAGTTTGTCAATTAATTGCTGAAAATGCACATGAAGGAGCGTTGATCACTGATCAACTCATCAGATGATATTTCAGTCGAGGTCTAACACAAGCTGAAATTGTGATGTGATCCTTGTTATTTAACAAGAGGTTGTCCCAGCTTCAGCTTTACAGGCTGTAGCACAGGACCCCTCAGAGCAGAAACACACACACTAGCGTCAGGTTTTGCGGACACTGTTTTTATTATGGCAACACAAACTGCGGTTTCAGCTACAGCTCAGGACGCAGCCACTCCTGCCTCGTTGCCACACACCTCTGCCTGGCCGTTACTGTTTCGAAAGAGCAGACACACAGTTCATTAGTCTGCTGGCCAGGCACACCTGTTCACCATGCATCTCTGGTACCGCAGTAGGTACACTACACCAATACCTGTGTGGGGAAAGTGAGTTTCAGGACAAGCAACAAAAAGCCCATGATTTGCATATAATTAAAGTAATATTTCTTAAAAAGGAAGAAGGACATGATGAGTCTTTTAGAAGCAGAAATAGACAAGGCTTTGTTGCTTCATCAAAAATTACCTGACTAAATAATTCAGCAATCTGAACACAATGTTTGTTCCATGTAAGCGTCAAAGAAAACGGGGGTTTCATATTTTCCTGTACAGTATGTTGATGAAAGATTCAAAGAATATGAGTGACATCTTTGCCAAAAATAAACAAAGTGTGTCACTGCATCCCCAAATACAAGTTTAAACTGTTTCATGCAAAGAAAAGCTATACATTTACTGCACACATCAATGAACATGCCTCCTCAACTGCACAACTGCAACTCAAAGCATTTAGACCTGCACACATGGTGAAGTCAACCTGCTGATGTTCAAAGTGATCATCACAATAGGGAAGAAATTCATTTTAACTTCACTTTACCAATAACATGGTTGTTTGTGCCAGGAGGGCTGGTCTGAATGTTTCATAAACTGCTGCACTATGCAGCCATCTCTAGTGTTTACAGAGAATGGTCCAAAAAAAGAAACAATATCTAGTGAGTTGCAGTTCTCTGGCTTAAAATGTCTTGTTGATGCCAGTGGGCAGAGGAAAAGTCCCAGACTTCTGACACAGACAGCTGACAAGAATTCAGCAGCAACTCAAAATAACAACTCGGTCATCAAAAGTATGCATATTCTGAATGCACAATACTTCAAATCTTGCAGTAGATGTGCTACAGTAGCAGAAGACCACTGTGAAGGACCACTCGTGACACATCGTCTCAGTTGGGTACGACTACCCGTTTTTATTTGCGACAGATTGTTATACTGCAGTTTTTGACAGCTTTGCTGTCCAGGACGCAGTCACTCCTTTCTGGTCGCTCTCCTCCCAGCTGGCCGTCAGTTTTTAAAACAAGCAGACACACCGTGTTACAAACAGCTGTAACACTGAACACACCCACACACCACCTCTGAACACACCCACCTTCATCCCCCCCATGAGCTCATTGCGTCACCTCTCCTCTGCAGCAGGCAAGAGACCACGCCCCCGCCACAACCACATTGGATGGCACTCCTGTCAAATAAAAATAAGAAACTCAGACTGCAGTTTGCAACAGCTCACCAATTTTGCTCAACTAAAGACTGGAAAATGTTATCAGTTTATATTATTCTTGAGTTCTGCTGCCATACTTGGATGGCAGGGACGTGATGTCAGATGTCAGAATTTAGTGTAGACAAAGGATGGATCAATCCTTCCTTGTATCAACAGTTCATGGTACTGCTGGTGGTGTAATGGTGTGGGGTATATTTTCGTGGCAAAGTTTGTGACCCTCAGCACCAACTGAGCATCCTGAGTATTGCTGTTGATCATGTGCATCTCGTCATCACTGTAGAGTTTCCATCTTCTGATGGCTGATTAAAGCAGGGAAACACACCATGTCAGAGAGTTCAAATCACCTCACACGGTTATTTTTAACATTACTAGTTCACTGTGCTCAAATGGCTTCCACAGCCACCAGAGCCTAAATCCACCAGACCAGCTTTGGGATGTGGCTGAACTGGAGGTTTGTCATTATGAATATGCAGACGTTGCCGGTTTAGCTCACTGGAATGAACAGGTAACCGTATGCCACAAGGGTGAAAATGGCTGGCGCAGGTTTGAATTCAAACCGCAGCCCTGTTGTAGCAAATCTTCAAGCCAACATGATAACCTTATTCCACCAACGATGTGGAGGTCCAGCTTTTTTAGGTCAAATTAAAATCAATGCACTTAAAAAGATACTCTGGAAAAAAGTTGAATTCTTGGAACAGAGTTTAGGTTTAGTACACTGAATCATATGAACAGCAAGAAAGTACATGCAGAGAACAGCAAGACAACACAAAGGAAAGCAAGCAAAGCAAAACCCCGGGGTGTAAAATCTTAAGCTCAAACAGCAGAGCAGCACAGAGATGGACAGAAAAAAGCAGAAAAAAGGGGTGTCCTCTGGTCCCTTAATATATAGGGACCAGTAACCCTGTCCCCTGCTGCTGAGTATCTTTCCCCTTGTCCTTCAGTCAAAAATAGCAGCTGCAGGTATACTGGCCAAGGTCCTGGCCATGGGCTTGCCAGTACTTGTACTACCCTTTGCTTTGGCTTATCACAGTTGGTCACAACACAGTCAAACATCGCACATTAATCCTAATTATTTAATCTTACAACAAGCAGTCAGCAAGTTGCATATTCTTACTACATATGTGAACAAAACATGACCTAACTACATGGGTTACATGCTTAACATCGTCATTCTCATAAACATTCCAGTGCAGGTTTATAGTGTGTGTGTGTGTGTGTGTGTGTGTGTGTGTGTGTGTGTGTGTGTGTGTGTGTGTGTGTGTGTGTGTGTGTGTGTGTGTGTGTGTGTGTGTGTGTGTGATTATATGGTATTGTAATGATCCTTATTAAGGTGATTTAATTGTGATGTGTTCAGTATCTCTGTTACAATGAAATGGTTTTTAAGACACATGTCTTGATTGTGAGACATGAAAGACATTGAGTGTGTATTTTGGGGGTGGTTAGTTACTGGAGCTCCATGACATTAACTGCCCTGTTACTGTACCTCCTTAATAAAACATAGTGAGGCAAAACGTCTTGTGCTTAAGAGTTAACGTGAAAGTTACAGTATATATGTTCAGTGCAGATAGATATAGAGTGTATATAGTTACATAGGTATACATGTCATGCAAAAATCCACCATAGCCCTTTGCCACCCCCCAGGCCCACACCGCCCACGCTTTCCTGTTAATCTTCATTATATGTGTCATAAAAAGGCCCCAAAATTATAAAAACATAAAATAAAATAAAAATGAATGTGGAGCTACACATTAACCTGTTGAAGGTTAAAGTGGGTCCAACCCAGTCCTAAGTACTAAAGTCTCCTGTAAGTGCGTAGTGTATCATATTGAGCAGTGGTGTACATTAATGAGTCGAAGAAGAAAAACAAATTAAAAATACCAACAATAACAATAATAATATTTTTCTGTCACTTTAGGCAAAAACCAGCAGTCATTTTTCACCATTTGCTGTGTTTTGCTTTGAACCATTTTCTGTCAGTCTAGATTTTGAGCAGACTCCTGATAAAGATCAGATTTGGGGACGTGCAGGAAACAACAGCTTTTTTTCTCTTTCTGTTCTTATCATTAGCGGACTGCAGAAGTTTTGATAGTTAGTTCATCTCTGCACACCAAAAGGGATCACATCAATAAGCAGGGAACGGGAGCCTTGAAGTGTAATTCTTGACTGGACCTGGTTGGAAGAGCCATCACTGAGATATCACAATGTCAGGTAATTATCAGTCAACAGTAATCCAGAATTTGTACTATTTAAAGTGTCATGTTTTATAGAGTTCTTGAAATTTTACTTGGGTTATAAAGTGTAATGTTTAAGGCTGCATGCATTGTGACAGAGATCTAAAACCAAATGCTGTGATTCAAACTGTGTCAAAATTACTTCATGGTTTATAATTTAATTTTTTAATTTTTATTAAAAAAAATCTTTTAATTTAAGTATATAAAAACAACACAAAACTGCCACAATGCCTTAATACGATTTTTAAACTTGCTGTTATCCCCATCCATGTATCTGTTATTTTCAGAATAATAATGGAAATATTGTAAAATCATGGTAATAGTGTTAAAGCCTTTCATTATATCCAAAACAATCCTTACATAAAAATGATAATAACACAGATAAACAAACCAAATGAAATAGTCGGTTTGAGGTTTATTATGGTATACCATACTCGTCTAATAACTTTAATCCTCATAAAACCAGTTATTAGATTAGTTACAATAATGGTGTCGGTTTAAATCATAGACAGTGTGAAGAAGATTTAAATCCTATATTCATAAAATGAAGCATCTTGTGCATTAATGACAACGTTTCCATGGAGGGAGTACCAATGAGCACCAATAGATGGCAAAATCACCTATTGGTCAAATGACTGGGGGGCCAACATAGCAGAGTTAAATGGATTACTATTTGTGGTGCTCATAGCAGAAAAACAAACAAACAAAAAACTGAAAACAAGAAAACAGAAACATGTGATCAGCAACAGGTTGGCAATTCAACTGGCATGTGATGAGGGTTGAAACAACATTTGGCAACCAAACCTAACACTTTGATACAATGAGCATTCAAAACTCAATCCAGTTAATCTCCTACAGTAGCATGTGTTTACAGCACTATAGAAGTCTTTGTGTAGATTTATAGATATACTGTTCTTCATCTTAATTGTCGTAGCCTGTGCTGAAATAATAAAAAAAAAATAATAGTAAATCTTCTCTCTCTTTCTGCAGAAGAAAATGTCACATCCTATGATTACTCAGTTTACAATGGGCTTCCTTATGAGACAGACTTTTCTCCTGCCAACCTAAGCGAAGTAAAGGACTTCAAGAAAGTGTTTCTCACCACTCTCTACAGTTTAGTTTTCATCTTGGGCTTCATAGGTAGGTGTGTCCTCTTGTGTGTATGCTGTGGAGATTGGATTGTTTCTACACATTACACAGACCCCCTTTTCTGAGAATTTCGGACTTGCTGACTTTCATCTATGTATTCATTTTCAATTCAATTCAGTTTTATCCATAAAGTGCCAAATCACAACAACAGTCACCTCAAGGTGCTTTATATTGTAAGGTAGACCATATAGTACAACATACAGAGAAAAACCCAATAATCATATGACCCTCTATAAGCAAGCACTTTGGCAACAGTGGGAAGGAAACACTCCCTTTTAGCAGAAAGAAACCTAACCCAGGCTTTAGAAGGGGCAGTCATCTGCTGCGACCTGTTGGGGTGAGAAAGGCAAGAGAGTATAAAAGACATGCTGTAATAACATGTGTGATTCAGTGCAGAGATGTCTATCAACACAGTGAGTGAGAAAGGTGACTGAAGAAGAAATACTCAGTGGTTCATGGGAATCCCCCGTTAGCTTACACGTATTGCAGCATAACTAAGGGAGGATTCAGGGTCACCTGATCCCAGACTAACTATATGCTTTAGCAAAAAGGAAAGTTTTAAGCCTAATCTTAAAAGTAGAGATAGTGTCTGTCTCCCGAATCCAAACTGGGAGCTGGTTCCATAGACGAGGGGCCTGAAAACTGAAGGCTCTCCCCCCCATTCTACTTTTAAATACTCTAGGAACAACAAGTAAGCCTGCAGTGCGAGAGCGAAGTGCTCTGATGGGGTGATATGGTACTACAAGGTCATTAAGATAAGATGGGGCCTGATTGTTTAAGACATTGTATGTGAGGAGCAGGATTTTGATTTCAATTCTGGATTTAACACGAAGCCAATGAAGGGAAGCCAATATAGGAGAAATATGCTCTCTCTTTCTAGTCCCTGCCAGTACTCTTACTGCAGCATTTTGGATAAACTGAAGGCTTTTCAGTTGGTTTTTAGGACTGCCTGATAATAATGAATTACAGTAGTCCAGCCTAGAAGTAATAAATGCATGAACTAGTGTTTCAGCGTCACTCTGAGACAGGATATTTCTAATTTTAGAGATATTGCGCAAATGGAAGAAAGCAGTCCTACATATTTGTTTAATATGTGCATTGAAGGACATATCCCGCCAAAAACTGCTCGAAGGTCCCTACAGTTTACAGTGTTACTGGAGGCCAAGGTTAGTCCTTTATTGATCCAGGTAAAAAATCCCATTAAGATTGAAATTTCAATTTCTAAGAAAGAGTACCGTATACCGTAAGTGTGAGTACCGTATATCTTCCAATTGTAGCCTCGGCGTTTATTCAAAAAATTATCCGGCCGGCCCGGCGTTTAAAAGAAACCAATGGTTATTGGAGACTGGCTTTTATTCCCTTCTCAGAATTGTCGCAGAAGTGAGAGGGAAAGAGGACCCAGGCACGGTTTTTAGACTGAGGTGAAAAGCGTTTACTTTCAGTGCTTCAAAACGTATTCCAACAGTTCACAAATAGTGTAGTTGTGCTCCTCCTTTGCTCCCGAGTGTCTCCTTGTCTGTGGTAGGCCAGTGCATGAGTGGTGCTCCCCAAAACTTCTCTCTGCCCAACTCTCCAGGAGAGGACATAAAAGACCAGAAAATCACAGTTAGCCGGTTCGCTAGCCAACAGTTCCAGTTCAGTGTAATAATCCCACTTCGACGGTCGCCGCAACCAGCTTAAATGCCTCTGGTCGTAGATGACAGCTGATTGGAAACAGCTGGCCGAGTGACGAGACGCGGGAGGACCGAAGACAGCGCGGA
Organism: Pelvicachromis taeniatus; assembly: GCA_015108175.1. Classification (NCBI taxonomy): domain Eukaryota; kingdom Metazoa; phylum Chordata; class Actinopteri; order Cichliformes; family Cichlidae; genus Pelvicachromis; species Pelvicachromis taeniatus. The sequence goes on along the minus strand of VURO01024173.1, from coordinate 4,470 downwards.
GGATTTTTTTTTTTCTTTTTTAGTGACATTCCAGTCACACTCCATTACTCCACACTCTGTAGCAGTAATGCACCATTCAGTTGTTTGCCAAACGGCAATAAAGTTTAAAAAGAAGAAGAAGAAGACAGCGCGGAGGGACTTCTGTGTCAAAGGTCGCCCGGCTACTATTGAAAACTGTTCCCTTTGTCATGACAGAGGAAACAGTTTACCCTGCCCGGGATAGGGTTACTGGGGCCCCACCCTGGAGCCAGGCCCGGGGAGGGTGCCCAAGGGCGAGCGTCTGGTGGCCAGGCCTTACTCCATGGGGCCCGGCCGGGCACTGCCCGAAAAAGGGACATGGGCCCATCCTTCTGCAGGCCCACCACCAGCCGGAGGCACCGTAGGGGTCAGGTGCTTTGTGAGTTGGGCAGTGGCTAGGAGCAAAGGCCCTTTGCTCTGGAACCAGTCTCCTGGAGAGGGGCTGGACTCTGTCTCAGTCTGGAGTTGCCCCTGGTGAGAGGCTGTGGGCTGGGGTGGGTATCTTGGTATCCCCTCGCCTTGCTGCCTGTATGTTGGGGTTTCTCCCAGTGAACGAGTGGGTTTGTTCCCTGCGCCTTCGGGTCGGGGAGCGGGTCCTGACCGTCATCTGCGCTTATGCGCCGAGTGGCGGTTCAGAGTACCCAGCCTTCTTGGAGTCCCTGGGTGGGGTACTGGAAGGTGCTCCGCCTTAGGACTCTATTGTCTTATTGGGGGACTTCAATGCTCACGTGGGCAATGACAGCGAGACCTGGAGGGGCGTGATTGGGAGGAACAGCCTCCCGAATCTGAATCTAAGCGGTGCTTTGTTATTGGACTTCTGTGCAAATCACAGTTTGGCCATAACGAACGCCATGTTCGAACATAAGAGTGTCCATAAGTGCACGTGGCACCAGGACACTCTAGCCCACAAGTCGATGATTGATTTTGTAATCGTATCATCAGACCTAAGGCCATATGTTCTGGACACTTGGGTGAAGAGATGGGCTGAGCTGTCAACTGATCACCACCTAGTGGTGAGTTGGATCAGGTGGTGATGGATGGATGGTTTCAAACCGGCGTTTTATTAGAAACCGGCATTTAAAAGAGATAGGCTGCTAATGGAAGATATGTGGTAACTGGTTGGATACCATATTTCTAAGATTTTCAGGGCCGAGTGCAACAACCTCAGTTTTATTTGAATTTAGAAGCAGAATATTAGAGGTTATCCAGGTTTTTCTATCTTTAAGACATTCATGCAGTTTAACTAATTGGTGTGTGTTATCTGGATTCATGGATAGATAATTCTGGGTGTCATCTGCATAACAGTGAAAATGTATGCTATGCCTTCTGATGATACTGCCTAAGGGAAGCATGTATGATGTAAACAGAATTGGTCCTAGCACTGAACCCTGTGGAACTCTATAGTTAACCTCAGTGTGTGAAGAGTACTCTGCATTTACATGAACAAATTGGAGTCAGTTAGATAGATATGACACAAACCACTGCAGCGCAGAACCTGTAATACCTACAGCATTCTCTAATTGCTCTAATAGAATATTATGGTCGGTAGTATCGAATGCTGGTCTAGCAGGACAAGCACAGAGCTGAGTGTAGTGTCAGAGGCCATAAGAAGATAATTTGTAACCTTCACTAAGGCTGTCTCTGTGCTGTGATGGGCTCTGAAACCTGACTGAAACTCTTCAAATATGCCATCCGTCTGCAGATGATATGTTAGCTGTTTGACAACTACTCTTTCAAGAATTTTTGAGATGAAAGTAAGATTAGAGATTGGCTTACAATTAACTAAGACCGCTGGGTCTAGAGATAACTTTTTAAGTAACTGTTTAACAACTGCCAGCTTGAAGGCCCGTGGTACATAACAGATTATTAGAGATAGGTTGATCATATTTAAGATTGATGCATTAATTAATGGCAGATTCTAAAAGAAATGTTGATGGTTTGGAAAAAAACTAATTACTGAAGTAAACTCAGAAAGATCAATTGGTGAAAAAGACTAAATGAATATCAATGATCTTGAAAGTAGTTGTAGATAATGTTGCATCTGTGAAATTTTTTTCTCTAATGGTTAAAATTTTATTTGTGAAGAAGTTCATGAAGTAGCAGTTCATAGATGTGTGTATGTGAGACACAGATGAAAGTGGAAAGAGAAAGAATATTCTTCTACATGTAAGGGTGTGACAGGTACATCTATTGTGTCTTTTTTCCCAAAGGTAATGGACTAGTGGTGTGTGTCCTGGTGAAGCACCGCAATCAGAGCAATTTGACAGACATCTGCCTCTTCAACCTGGCTCTCTCTGACCTCCTCTTCGTCTTCACGCTGCCTTTCTACTCTCACACTGCGAGGGTGGGCCAGTGGACTTTTGGAGACTTCATGTGCCGTTTGATCTCCGGCTCTCACCACACTGGCTTCTTCAGCAGCATCTTCTTCATGGTTGTCATGACCATGGACCGCTACATGATCATCGTGCACGCTCACAGGGCTGCACGTTATCGTACGATGAGGGCAGCCGTCATTCTGACTGTGCTCGTTTGGATGCTGAGCTTGTTTGTCTCCCTGCCAGATTTTATCTTCACAAAAGCAATAGGACAGAAATCCCAAGGGCTGGAGTGTGACTATCCCAAGGAGAGGAAAATATGGGAGCATTATGATTTGTTCACCACAAATGTGCTGGGTCTTGTGATTCCCTTAGTGGTGATGGTAGGTTGCTACTCCAGGATCATCCCCACACTGGTGAGCATGAGGACCGCAAAGAAGCATCGCATCGTCAAGTTGATCATCTGTATAGTGGTTGCATTTTTCTTGCAATGGGCTCCATATAACATTTCCCTTTTCCTGGAGTTCCTTCAGGAAAGACAAACAATCCTCAATAATGAAAACTGGGACAAAAATGTAAGGCTGTCAATAACAGTGACCGAGGCCTTTGCTTACACTCACTGCTGTCTGAACCCCATCATATACGCTTTTGTGGGAGAGAAGTTTATGAGAAGATCCTTGCAGCTGCTGAAAAAGTTGATGCCTTTTTATGGAAGATATTTGTCAGACAGCTCATTCAGGAGGAGCTCAGTTATGTCCAGGGGCTCTGAAGTCACATCCGCTTCTTTGAAACTATAGAAGGTGGAGGGCAGCTGTAATTGTTTTGGCATGTTTCACCCTCAGACCATTCCATCTTTTTCCTGTTAGTTTTGTTTGTTTGGTCACTTGCCACATACCACCGGTGTTTGTCACCAGTGTCTCTTCTTTGAATTTTGTCTGTACACCTTTAGATCCTATATTGTTATTACCAAAAGAGTTCAGATTTCTTATAAACAATTGTGAAAAGTGGTTTATTCAAATGTATGGCATTCTGAAGTTAGGTTTTAGAATAACTTTTTTTAAAATTTTGTATGCCACCATTTATAATGGAATGTAATATGAAACAAACTTTCTCTCTATATATAATATACAGAAAACAGACCTACTTTTTACTACTTTTACATTGTAAATGCATTCTTTTCTTTTGCCCCAGTAACTTTGACAGCCATTTCAGATGGGTTTTTGGCTTTTTTTGTACCATGCCTGCATACTGTACTGTTTTCCAAGTATTGATTTTATGCACGCTTATGTTTTGTTATGATACTTGTACCTGTACTTGCACTGTTCATGAATCAAGGCTGGCATCCACTCATATCTTGTCCTGATTTTGTATCATAATTATCATAAGTCAGAACATTTTACTGCAGATGTTGAATTTGCCTAAAATTTTAAAAATCACATTGAGTGTCACAATCTGGCTGCGAAGCTCACTGTGTGGAGTGAGGAGGTGGACCCAAGTGCAGACATGCGAAGAGAAAGAGAAAACAAGCCGTTTATTAAGACTGGAAATATAGTACAAAACAAAAGGCAAAGAAAAAAATAAACAATAACCTAAACTGGGTGAACAAAGATCAAAAGTTGAAAAACCCTGCAACATGGAGACCTGGCATAGATACACAGAAATCCTGGAAACATGACATGGGCATAGCAGACAACCGGACGAGGAACTAATGAAAACACACAAACTAAACACATATAGGAGGTGATCAGGGGAAGCGGAAACACATGAGGAAACAGCTGACACAAATCAACACAGCGACATCACAGGGGAAGAGTAAAACTAAACACATTAAACAACGGACACCAGACCTCTTCAAAATAAAACAGCAAACATAATGAGAGAAAGACATGACAACACAAACTTAACAACATGAGACATGCAGACATGAGACACATGAAGGGCAAGGGAGACTTAAACACAGGGGTTGAAGACACAAGGAGAATTTGAAAGATAATAAACTATAATACAGCAACACAGGCAAAAAAGAAATGAGCTTGATTTTAAGTATTGATTTTATGCACGCTTATGTTTTGTTATGATACTTGTACCTGTACTTGCACTGTTCATGAATCAAGGCTGGCGTCCACTCATATCTTGT
>VURO01024168.1:1906-18395 GCA_015108175.1 Pelvicachromis taeniatus | reverse complement strand
TCTCTTCCTGAACTGTGATTTATGTCCAATGAATGAGAAACGACTTGTAGATTTGTTTTCTTGCTCCTGATCTATAATGCGCTGGGATAATTTAGTTTTGTTTTTTTTCTTTCTTTGTATTTTTCTTTTGCCTCTATTGGTCAGATTGTGTTTGATTTGGTGAAACATCAGTACTTGAAAGTGTGAAACTGCTGAACCTCAGGCTGTGTGGACGTTTGTCAGCTTGTTTTTGTTTTTTGTAGTGCACCACATTTTTGCCATCAGTGTTTATCTTTTGTTTGTTTGTTTCAGGTTGTATAGTTTGATTTTTATTTGTTCTTGCATTTTTGTATCTTGACTTTTTTGTAAATCTGTAATTTTACCAATGATAAAATTCAGGCTCTGAGTTGTACCAGCGCGCACAGAGATTTGCAAAAGTAACTGTTGTTTTCACTCTGCTCGTCATCTTACACTTACTTGAACACGAGTTCGATGTGCGTGCGTCGTTCGTTTGTTTTTTGTTTTCATACCCTGTTGCAGTAAACCTGATATGAGTATTGTCTTTCAGTGGAAGGTCTTCCCTTTTGCTCCTTTTCTTGCACTGGCTCCACCCAGACGCCTTGTTTTTTGCTGTATAGACTACAACTGCTGACACAATGATCTGTCAGAAAGGGCAACGAAATGATTTATCATAGTTTAATAAAAATCTATGATGGCACTATATAAAGTTAAATGTTTTTATTTCATTTTGTTCTCATAACTTTAGAGGAGAGAGAATCTTTCTTTCTACAGTCCATTGGGAAGGAATATGTAGCTACTTCCAAAAACTTCAACATTCCACAGTGAGATTATTCACAAGTGAAAACACATTCAGGACAGGTGCCGGTCTTACATGGAGTGGACGTTTGAGCAAACTCACCTTGAGATCAAACCATGCAATTCTAAGAGAAACTATGACTAAAGACACGAGAGCTCCAGTTCAGGCCTGAGTTGATGTGTTACCTGTTAAAGTTTATGATGGTGCAAAACTTTGGGACTTGGAAAAGGTTGCTGGGAGAAATCCTTTCAGTACAACAGCTTAGGATTGCAAAGTTGGATCTTAGCAAACCACAAGACTTCAGGAGCAGGAGAGATGAGACCAAAGTGAAGATGTTTAATGCACAGTGCTGTTTAACTAAAACGCAGCCCATGTGTGCACACACCTCACACCAGCTGTCAACCACGGTGGTGGAGAGGCGATAGTCTCGGTTTGCTTTGCAACCACAGGACCTGGGCTCCTTGCAGTCTTTAAGTCAACCATGAATTCCTCTGTATACCAAAGTATTCAAGTTAAATATGAGGCCATCTGTCTGACAGCTAAAGCTTTGCTCAAACTGGGTCATGCAACAGGAGAATGATCCCACTGTAGCAAATCTGCTACAGACTGGCTGAAAAAGAAAAGAATCCCAGTGCTGCAATTACCCGTCAGAGTCCAGGCCTCATCTTTGGGTGGAACATTTATGCTGTGCATAAATGAATGCCCGCAAATCTCAATGAACTCGAGCAATATTGTAAAGAAGCGCGGACTAGAAAGCCTCCACAGTATGTGAGAGCCTGATAAAGTCTTAAAGAAAATCACTCCTTCAACCTTTATTGCTGCTAAAGGTGGTTCTCCAAGCTACTGAATCATGGTCTGTGCTAATGACGAGCTCATACCTTTCTCTGCTTATTCCATTTGTCATTTCATTTGGTAAAAGCTTTACAGCACGATGCTGCTCACTGATTACCCACCTGCTCATACTAATACTAAAAGCAAGGCAGGAAAGACTACTCAGAAAAACGCCGGCGTTTCATGGTTGAAGCGACTTAAAGGAAATGTGCTTTAGAACTCCAGAGCAAATAAAACGGGCGATAAGTGTGAAATTAGTGCTTTCCTAGCTGAATTTCAACAAACTAGTTTTCCTTTGCTGCCTGTCACAAGAAAATTGGCTGTTCAAATCTGCACTATTGGAGGCAGGCATTTATAAAAGGCTTCTTTATGGGAAACGACCAATTTAAATGTAGAGAAAAGTTTATTGCCAACTAACGAGAACTTATTAAGGACTATTTATTTTGTCTTCCTTTTTCTATTTCGGGGAAACTGCTTTGAGGCCGTGATTCAGCACCTTTCTCTATCGTCTGGATTTATTGTTTAACTGCATTTACCGGCAGCTTCAGCTGGTACTTGAGGAAATTCTCCTTTTATGACTTCCTCTAAATGAACGTTGAATTAACGCAACACTCTTATCATCCATGTGCCACGTGAGTTTTGGAAACTTTTCCATCATGTCACACACAGTCCAGGAAAGTTCCTATCCAGACAAAGGAGGAGCTGGCTTTTATGGCGATTGGTTAATGGTTACATAGGGCATGGTTTGTTTAGTAACTTGACATTGAGATTACACTTTGTTTTAATTAGCATAAAAGGGTGTGAGCAGCTTTGTGTCTGTTTGAGGCTTTAGACACTTAATTTGTGATTAACTCCAATTAACTTTGTTCAAATGATTTATTTTCCAGAATAATAATCTGAGTTTTTTTTTAAATTTATTTATTTAAAGTTTGTAGAAAAGGTCTTAAGAAAACACTCTTTACACACAGTTTCTCATTGACATACTGAGCACACTTCTCCTTCGTGCTGCCAGATGGACATTTGCAAAGCAAAGTTCAACTTTCATGTGTGAGTGACAGAATTTTTTAGCTCTGCTGGGTGTGTGTGTGTGTGTGTGTGTGTGTGTGTGTCGCCGCTGAACGTCGAGTAGACGCAACAAATTAACCCAGCCGCGCTCCAGTCCATTGACCCTGTTAGACAGCAAAAATCATGTCTAATTTTAAAATACAAGTGCAGATTAAAGTGCTGAGATTCTTCATCTTCTTTGTGCCGCTAAGCAAACACGGCTGATGCTGGTCTCGCGTCACTGTGCCGTGTTATTTGTAAATTAGTTATACCCACCAACTGTAAAGATGGACATAGCTGCTGGGTCATGGACTACCATTAAAGCCTTTAATTTCGCGTTTTATTTTTTTTTTAAGTATACTTGATGAGCGGGTCTGATATGATAAGGCCCACCCACTTTAGAAAAATGAGGTATAAATCAGGTGAGAAGCACTTGGTTCTCCCTGCTGGCTAAGACGCACTCATACTGGCTTCACTTTACAGGCTGGAGCTAGGTCCATCCTTTATCTACAGTTTATGGTCTTGCCTGTGTGAACAATAAATTTAATCTCATAACTTAAAAAAAAAATAAAAAACACTGTCAAAAATTCTTGTGCCTTTTGACACAATAACACGACACTCTGGTGAAAATGGCTGCAGTCGGTGATACTTTAAGGGCCGTTTGACTGCTTGCAATCTTTTAATCGGCCACTGGGAGGCACTGAAGTCAGATGTCTAAACAAGCTTACACATAGGTGCTTTAAGCTTCGTGGCTCTTCGAATGTGAAAATGTTAGGAGCTGTTTCTGTGTAGCAATAACAAAATACACTTTTAAGAACAATAATTTGGCAATAATAATAATATTAAAGATAATAATTATTAATGTCACATAACAGTACAAATGTATTATACACAATATTCTAAGCATTTACAAGTGAAGTCCAGGTAGTTTCCACGTTTATCCCACCAGTTTACTGAACATGGCACTGGTGGGGTTGGGGGTAGTACTGAAGGTGGGATGGGGGCTTTCATTGAAGCAGCGCATATTCCCGGTGCTGAATACACATTGCAGAGGCCACAACACAACCACGACAAGCAGCACCAGGAGCAGAATGAAGAGGATCATCTTCTTGCAGTCAGCCACTCTGTCCATCATAGTGAGATGCCGCTGCGGAAGCTCGGGAGCGGTGTCCATCTTGGAGGACCCAATGTCAATGCAGACGCAGAAGGCTGTAGGACTTTCGGGGTCCCCAGAGACATTATCATTCTGCCTGCTCTTGTAACACAGCCTCTCCCCCTCCAGCCACACCGGCTCCTCCTGCTGCTGGTGGCTGGGCAGCTCGCAGAGAATCTCGCGGCTGGTGGCCAGGGCCGGGGGTCCTTCCTTTGGCAAAATAGTGGCCTGCCGGCAGATGGGGCAACAGAGGTCTAAGGTGGGGCTTTTCTTGTTGCGGTTGGACAGCGCATTGAGGCGGGAAAGGCACTCCAGGCAGAAGGTGTGGGTGCAATGCAGCAGCTTGGGTGTTTTGAAGACATTGTCGTAGGTGTTGTAGCAAATGGAGCACTCGGGCTGGTTTGCCACTGACACTTTCTTTTGCAGCTCTCCAGCTTCTTCCTGGCAGGGTATCGTCACGTGCCAAACCTGCTGGGTATCTTCCATCTTTAGAGGTCTTTGACGTCCTTGGAGTCTCCTTTTGGGCTCTCTGCTGTTGTCTTGGTGTGTCCTGAAGTCCCTGCTAGATTGAAACGCATAGATTAGTATTCTTAAAAAATGCCACAGTATCTGTAACAGTTTACAGTCATGTTTAGCCAAGGCACAATTTATCCAGTCATAAGCTGAACAAACAGGTGCACGTCTTATACAGGCCAACAAAGTGCCTCAACTGTTCTTAGCCTCGCTCGGTGCACTGATAATATTATAAAGCTGAAAGTTTGTCCTGGTAATGAGTCATTCGGGAACGATGCAAAACAGGTCAAATGTGCTGTGTGATAAAGCAGCATGCACAATCATAAGTCAGTTTAGTGACCAGAAATGAAAAGAAGCCCCCCCACACACAGTGTGTGGGCAGTGCTGCAGGAACAACTCCAGTCATGACAACATTTTGATCAGGCCTCAAAGAAGAAAAACCTAAAAAGATCTTTGGTTCTGCTATAAATCACAGAACTTGTTAACGGCTGCTGGATGTGCACGCTGTACAGTTTAGTGTTGTAATGTAGGGGGAGTGAATAACTCGGTCGTCAGAAAGCAATGAAATCCAAGGATACCGTGTTTGTTATTTGTTGAACATCCTGGTCTCCGCCTACAAGGTTATCAGATTTTCACACTGGGTGAATGACTTCAGTGTGTAAACGTAAAGTATGGTGACTGTGGGGACTCGTGTTGAGTCACTCAGACTCCTGTTCTGGGGTCTCTGTGGGACTGTACAGTCTGTACAGCATATCACACAGCATTGCTCATCAGTTGTAAAGAATATTTAAAAAAAAAAAGAGTACATTATCTAACCAGTTTTGATATAATTGTTTAAAAACTGTGGTGGGAATAAACCGGCTTCAGTGAAGGCCGGAGAGCCTCCACACACAGAGCCTGCTTTTGGTTTGTACTTCCTCTTAAAAAAAACAAAACACGTCCTGTTGCCACAGCTCACCTGCACAACGCTGAGCTTATCTTGGCTGGCTTTTACGACAGATGTCTCCAAGTTTTACCTTTATCACCTTTTCGATATCACGTCTAACTGCCTGATGAATAGTGACTCATATAATGTTTGCATCCTTTAGCCGACTTATTTTGGATGCTGCCCAATCTGTGCACTTTATCGTGTACTTTCTTTTATATTTATTAAAACATCTAATGAATACCCTCTAAAACAGACAGAATCTTTTTTTCCCCTGTTCTGGACATATTAACAGATTCATTAATGTGTGGGAGAGTCTCAAAATGAATCCAAAACAAAGTCCGCATTCGTGTGTGTGCGTCCGCACGTGCATGCGTGCGGGGGTTGTTGGTAAGCTTCCTTGGAAAGAACCCTAATGTTGTAGGTTTGGTATTAAAAGTCAGTCATTTTGAGGGTTGCCGTGTATTTGTGGATTCGGGGTGAATGATGTCATCACAGGTGTTCTCCTCTCTGTGCCCCCGAGGGCTGGTCTTGTCCCACTTCTCCCATCTACACAAAGTCCCTGCTTGTTCTCCATCTAATCACTCCATCTACCCTTCACATTCCTGCACAGGCAGCTCTCTCCCTCCACATGTCTGCTGAATGCTTCGGTAGGATGAGGACAGATTTCTCGGTATAATTACACACGTCTTATCAGTTTAAAGACTCCTTTAACCACGGATTCAGAATCAATTTCACTCACTTTCCAGTTAAGGTTTAGATGTTGGGCGTGCCCGTTTACTGGACGCCCATGTCATCTTGAGGGAGACGACCTCAAGATAACACTCCCAGTGACAAGTGGTTGATGCATCACACTGAAAATGCAGTTAATTTCAATATTACCAACGCTGATTAGCTACAGAATGACAAACGCAAGGAAATGTTGAATATTGTAACACCTACCTAAAGGTTCATATGTGGCTAATTATTGTATTTCACCTGTTTTAAAGGCACGCAGAGCCAAGTCATGGTCTTACAGAAGAGAAAAGGTCAGACTGTTGGACGTCTGAGGACCCCACCCAAACTCCCTGCCTCTACAGTAATAAAGTAGTTAGATTTGAACTGATTGGTCTCGGCTGCGTGCTGGATGTGACATCTCCTGCTCGGTTTCCATGTCTGGTAATCTGGTAACAAACTCGTTAAAGTTTTACAGGTTTCAGTCTGGTGGCTGGTCAGAAGGAACGCACTGAGGACACTCTACAGTCTGACTCCCTGAGCTTACAAATTTACTTTGAGTACAAACTTTTACTCACAGAGATATTGTGTTTGTTTTGTTGTTCTTGTGGGGGGAGCTGAATCTGTAGAATTGCTTCTTGAAATATCCTGTAAATATGCTGCTGTTAATGTGTAAAGAAGGAAAGACTTGAGAGTTTATCATTAGTGCGAGCCCTGTGGCCTCTGTTTAACTGTTAGTAGACTGTCCCAGCACACGACTCGAACAATACGCAGTAATAAGACCGAGTCAGTTAAACTTTAGAGATGGCAACCAGACCAGCTGGGAAGCATCAGCCACTGTGAGTCCATTTCACCTGTTTTGGTGCAAAAGAAAGTGGCAGCAGGTGCACTGCAGAGAGAACAACACAAACCTCCCCCGGAACAAAAGGAAAGGTTTTGCACTTGGTGCCCACAGACCATTTCTTTCTCCTTTCCCCTCCTGACTTTTTTTTTTTGTAAATAAGAGCTACAAACTGTTACACACCCTCATTCAGAGGAAAAGCTATAAAAAAACAGGGCTGACCTGATATTGTTCAGCAGGTCAAATATTAACTCAAACTCGGTTATTGCTCAACCCTTAATACTTCAAAACACCACTAGATTTTATTGCCTGTGCAGTGTTTTGCGTTGACCTTCACTTTGCGATCACACACTACTTACCAGGTGCGCGTTCCTCACCCATCCCAATGACACAATTCTTTTATAGCTTATTTGTGTGTTAGCCAAATTAGATTTTTCTTTCCCCCAACCTGTATGTAAAGTGCTTCCCCCCCACCCCCCCTTCATCGCTTCTTTGTGTCAGGCTCAACTGTGTGTATCTGCGGCTCAACTGCCATCTGTAATGCTGCACTACCTGTTCTCGATTTGAAAGGTAAATGTAACTCGACCTGCCTACAGTTTGAACTAGGGGCGGTTTAACTGATTGTGAGGCTAGCAGATCTGTTCAGCAGGTAGCATGTGTACACACAAAGGACAATGCAGGAAGCGGCAGCGCAGACAATCTCATAAACTGAATATGCAGACAGCCACTGGTGAAATGTGGCTGCTGGCTGGTGCAGCAGCTGCAGGAGATCATGAGCCTGTGTTGTGACAGTACCACTCTATGCATCTCAGCAGTTTGGAGACAACACAGCCTCGTTTGTTAAAGGCGGCCTGGAGTGTGACTTCATGTTCAATTTAATAGTAGTAATATTTAAAGTCTATACTTTACGGGAAATAATCAAATATGGGTGCAAACACCAAAATGCAGCATTTTAAAGCCTTTTAGTTCAAACTGTTTAAAAAAATAGCCTCAAAGCAGTATGCAGAGCAAAAGTTCAGTTTACCTGTTAGATGATGAAGATGAAGATGTGAAATGCTCCTGTGTTGATCGCTGTGGGCCGAGCTCACTCCCTCAGGACTTGGCAAAGCATTTTTCTCTCAGTCAAAGTCAACTGACTTCGGAGCTCCCCACGGGGAGTTTGGGGTGTTAATTGCGCCTCTGCTCAGGTTGAAGTCCTCCTCCGTGGTGTTTCTCCGAGTGGGTGTGTGTTCAGAGGCTGAGTAACGGCTTGCTGTGTGGGAGTCAGCTCTGAGTTGTCCCTCCTCAGCGTCTGTTGGCCACTATCACCTGTCAGGCTCTGTCAGCTCCCCTTTTTAGCCCTCTATGTAAATGGCCCCAACAGAGTTTTGGCCTCGAGGCGGGGAGGGAGGGAGGAGGAGGAAGGGGAGGAGGAAGACTCCTCAGAACTTCAAGGAGACTAGTACACATTACTGGTCCAAGCAACACCCCTTCTGTCTTTTTATGTTCCTCCATGCCTTTTTCTGCCTGTGCTCACTGTCCCCCCACCCCAGTGCACACACACATAAAACAAACACCTATAACCTGAAGCACACTAAACACCTTCAGTCTGATATATTTTTGACGTGACTGCATCATTGATTTTCTTGTCAACAGTACCCAAATCTATGCCCTCAAAAAGAAAAAACCTTTAGGATCGAGTATATAAATGCAAACAGAAATGAAACTTCCTTTTTTGGGGGAGCTAACACCAGCTACACAAGCAGTATGCTTAAGATACACAACACACATAAAGGTCTCATTTCCATGTAGCCACAGATAAGGCGACAGGTGGTGATAGAGGGAATACCTTCTCACTGCAGCGCTGCTGCGTATACAAACAGCCTCTCACTCCACTTGCAGAGCTGCTGGTCAACATGACCCAAATAATTCAGCCTGATAAATTTTCCAAAACTTTCAGAGCTACACTTCATTAAGAAAACAAGACAAAAATGATATCATGTTTGATCTCGGAGGGTAAGATCGCCATTAAGGAGGTCAGAGATTAGAAAGGCTTCTCTTCAAATCTGCATTTGAGAGACTGTCGGGATATTTATTCTGCACCTCTAACAGGAAATAAAGACAAAAGTAAGTACGGCATCTACTGTGAAGATGCTACGGCTCATTTATACGAATTGAAGAATGCGTGTTGGATGTTTTATTTGATTACTCATTGCATTTTATGGAAATGACTAATGGCTGTTGGCCATTAGCAATAATATGTCTCTGCAATAACAGCTGCCTAACTGACTCAGTTATTTAGTAACCCAAGGACAAATACTGCTCTATCATATCAGCAAAGTCATTTCTTAGGCACTAAGCAGTGCGGCCTTTGACAAAGGAGGTAATGTACAACCAAATGTGTTTTGTTTTTTTTGTTGTTGTTGCAAGTGATGTTGCACGATGGATGGCTGGGAAATGATACACGTGAGAAGGGAGTGTGTGTGCAGACAGGCCATAAAATAACACAATGTTGACTGTCTGTCCACTTGAACTGACAGTTACTCAGACAATGAATATGATGGTCTCAACCTCTGTGGCCACGTCTCCAAGGTCAGAATCTCCTGCCGTTTCAGTTTAGCAGGTATATGCGTAGAGTGGTGGCGGTTAGCAGCCAGTGACATGATTATTTTTTAATTAACACTGAGGATTCTAAGATGCACCTCCGACTGGATTTAGTCATTATTCGCATCTACAGCTTGCATGACTTTTGTTTTCCACTTTCTGTCCTTCTGTCTAGTTCAGAAAGCAGCACATGTGCATCTTAATGTTTTACCAGACTGCATGACATCACTCCAGTCCCCAGTGTTTCTCTCCAGTGGCTCCCTCGACATTTCTTTAAATTTGATTACTTACAAAGAAACATGCAATCCCCAATTTTTATGGTAGTTTTGTTTTAATGGAGAGAGACAGACTCTCAACCAAATATCCAGAAAAACCAACTAACCCACATTAGATACAAGTTATAAATTGATTTGCATGTAACTGAGTGAAATAAGTATTTGATCGACTGGCTCCCGCTGGTTGGCTCTGTGCCCATCTGATCCATGCATTAAAAAAAACACTTGTCCACAGAAGCAATTTCTCCCATTCAAACATCTCCATCATCGAGACCATCAGCACGAAGTTTCATGAGGAGATCACGACTGCTGGTGTGCTTATTTGGAAAGTGAAGATATATAAAGTGACCAACAATTGCCCTACAGTTTAGAGCTCCATGCAAGATCATCGTGATGATCATGAGAAAGATGGCAGATCAGCCCAAAACTACACGGAAGTAGTTTGTCAATGAGCTGAATGCAACTGGCACCACAATCACCCACACCGCCATTGGTAACATACCACACCACGATGCATCGCAAAGCTCATCTCAAGAACCTCCTGGTTCTGAGAAGGCTTGGGAGAAAGTGTTGTGGCCAGATGAAGCCACAAATCAAGGTTTTTGGCATCATCTCGACCTGCTGTGTGTATATAAGAAGAATAAGAATACCTTTATTTGTCCCACAATGGGGAATGACCCAAAGAACACCATCCCCACAGTCAAGCATGGGGGTGGCAACATTTTTTGGGGGGGGGGCTGTTTTTCTGCTAAAGTTACAGGACCGGTGTCCATTTGTCGTGACATGTTTTCAAACCGGCGTTTATTAGAAGCGGGCGTCAATAAGAGACAGGCCACTACTAGAAGATATACGGTAAGTGGGACAAAATCTCAGGAGAGACAAACCTGATGACAAACATCGCCCAAGGTTTTCCCCTCCAAGAACTAAGTCATGTTTACCTAATTTGCAGTTCTAATACTTTGACTGCGTTTTCTAGCATTTGGTGGAAATGTCAGGATGAGTTGAACATTAAGTTGAACAGGGTTAGTGGAATATTACAATGAACTCAAAGGCGTGAAGAAAGGTGACATTCAGCACAGGTGACCAGCTTGGAGTCTTCTATTAACCGGTTGCTCTAAATCTCACATTTAGTTCCAACAGAACAATGACTTTTTTCTCTCTCTTCCCGCGGTTTGTTTCTCTTTAGGCTCTCTTCCACAGCTCTGCAGGTAGATCCGGTTCTGGAACGACCTGTTCCTGGTTTGCAGTCACCGGTCCCACCGGCCTATCAAGTGCTCCTTCTTGTTTCCTGTCTCTTTGCTGTTTTTCTCGCTCCTCGTTTTCCCTTCATCCCAAACTGGTAGAAGTAGTTTGCTGTCCTTGCTGAATCTGGTTTTGCTGGTACAATACAATTACAGCCACCACTAATTGTACATGACACTGAAGACATATGTGTCATGTGCAGTGGTTAGCACCATCCTCCTCTTTGTGCAATTTGCACGTTTTTTTCCACAGATGTGGACGTGTGTGTTCGGTTAATTAGTGATTCCCTGCTGGTCACACATGTGAATGTGAGACTGAACGGTTGACTGGCGATTTGGTGCGCTGGACTCTGTCAGTGGGTTTCTCCAGATGACCCAGTTCAGTGACTGCTTTGGTAATCACTCAGTTCCCTCAATGATTACTAAAGTGTAATTGTCCTGAAGCAACAGAGACTCTACCAAGTCTCAGCTTGTTCCCTAGATCACCTGACTGCAAAAGAAATAGCTCACAGAATTTTTCTAGCATGGACAGTGAGCTATTTGTGTGTTCAATAAAGACACGTGAAGTACAACTGCTGTTAATATTTATAAGTTTACATGGGTTGCATTTGTCTATGATTTTGATGAAGGTCAGACTTCGCTTTATGAGTAACCCTCAGATAAACCCTTTTAAGTACGAGCCTCTGTTTGGCAAGGTCTGAAGGATTGTGAGTCGGTGGATTCTTTTTGGATCTTGACGACCCAATCATCTGATTTTGAATCTTCTATTTTGACTATGTTGATGCCTCAAGGACAGCCCGAGTCCTTTTTATCTAATTGGAGAGCGAGTGCATGTGGGAGGGAGAGTAAACACAGAAAGGCTGTTAAAACACTCATTGGAAGGATACCTGCTGGAACACCTGCACTCATCTCTTTCCTGCTTCATATGTGACATGATTATGGAGTTTGAGAACGATCAGTGAAAACCAAAATCATTAACCCTTTGGGGTCAGGCTTTAAAATTAAACCTAAAATGAAAAATGTATTCAAATTAAAACCTAATTAAAATATAATTAAAATAAAAACGAATGTTAAAACTAATTAATGAGGCATTCCTGTTTTGTTTTTTTTGTTTTGTTTTTTTTCCTTCTTATCATTACAACGTGATTTTGCGGACAGACTTTTCAGATACTAGTTGTACATGACAATTTAAAGGTCTCTGTAACACAAGGCTTCTGGAGAGGTGCTGAGGAAACCCAACACCCTTAAAGGGGTTTCCTGTTTTCCCACAACCCCTCTGCTTCTCTGAACTTCAGTAACCAGCAGTTGTGTTGCATTAACATCTCCGGTGTCAAACCAAAATTTACCAAGAAGTATTTTTTTAAACTTTTGAGAGGGCACCTAAGCAGGTGTACACTTCCTTCTTTTGTTCTTCTCGTCTTTACTGTCAACAAGTGAGATGCCAGACCTGAGAGAAGGTCACTGCTGAAGTTAAACTTCCCACATCCAATAAAAATGTGAAGGGCAAACAGACCGGTTACGTTTAAATTTGGGTAAAATAAAAGTGTTATATTTCCACTAATACAGAGCTTAATTTATCATATCTATAATGATAAGTGCATTTTATAGGTAGAGTGACATGTAAATTTAACTTGTGTCCAGTCACCTACTTGCTGATCTGGGACAAAGCTATAACAGGTTAGGTTCAAAATTAATTCAAACCAAGGCAGGTATACAGGAAAACAAATAATTTACAAGCTTAAAAGGGTGTGTTTTACAGTTCACTGTAAACTAGTCCAAATCATCGCATTATCTTTATGACTGCAAAACAGTCAAAGAGAAGGAGGAGTTTATCCTCTCCAAATTTTCCGTGTTGTCGTCACTGTTGTGGAGAAAATGATGGCACTAAGGACGACTTCCTCAGAGACTTTAAACGAGCCGTATAAAAACAGATCGCGTGCTGGTCGGGTTTTCCATAGGGGATAGAAGCTCTGTGGATAGTTTTCCAAAATAAAGAATAACTTCTTAACTGAGTTCAGTCAATATTTCTGTTTGGTATGAAATCATAATTTTCCATCATGCACTGACCTTAACTGACAGCATGCAGCTTTTATGGTCGTACTTATGCAGAGTCAGTGTTTTGCATTATAGCAGATGGGTCAAATTACTTTTGGAAAATTATATGTTGTACAAAATAAAACACCTGCTCAGGCACACGCACAGACATATGCAATGAGTATTCAAACTTGAATCTTTACATTTTCCACTAAAACTTATTTACAGAGGGCAGCACGGTGGTTAGCACTGTTGCCTCACAGCAAGGTGCTGAGTTCAATTCCACCATCAGGCCGGGGTCTTTCTGTGTGGAGTTTGCATGTTCTCCCCGTGTTTGCGTGGGGTTAGGCTTCCCCCCCACAGTCCAAACACATGCAGTTAGTGGGGACAGGTTAATTGGAAACTAACTAACACCCATAGGTGTGAATGGTTGTCTGTGTCTATGTGTTAGCCCTGTGACAGACTGGCGACCTGTACAGGGTGTACCCTGCTTCTTGCCCTAAGACAGCTGAGATAGGCGCGACCCTGAAAAAGGATATATGGGACTTATTTACAGAAACTTAACCAACAGTGATGTCTTTGTTTCCGTGCACCACTTGTAAGTCTTTGTGTATTCTGGCAACATTAACGGTCACTTTAAAGTGACCGTTAATGTTGCCATAAATCGTG
Organism: Pelvicachromis taeniatus; assembly: GCA_015108175.1. NCBI lineage: Eukaryota > Metazoa > Chordata > Actinopteri > Cichliformes > Cichlidae > Pelvicachromis > Pelvicachromis taeniatus. The sequence continues at coordinate 4,776 of VURO01024168.1, read as the reverse complement.
AAGAGATTGTGACAGCTCGTCTTGTTTGCAAAGGCTAAATTAAATCAATGGGTGAAAGTTCACTTGGATTACTTGGAAGAAAAGAGCAAAAATGTATCTGATTTCAAATTATTTGTCAGTTAGAATCTGATGAGAAGCACCGTCACGGAGCAGAATCACAGATGGATGTGGGAGAAACTGATTGGATTTCCAAGGTCTAGACATTAGTAGTGTCTATTTGTGAGCGCTTTGAGATTTTGGAGGCAATGCAAGTGAACTAAGGTGGAGATGGGGAGGAGGACGACGGTATTATGGAAAGACAGTAATAGATCATGATGAATGTGAAGTCTAAGAGACTAGGGGCTGATGGGCTTTGAGAGTGTGGGCAGACAGAGTAGTGACACTAAAACCGATGAGATGAGGAAAACAGAGCAGCAATAACACCCCATATTACCAACAGCATTGCAGACAGAACACAAGAATTCAGATCTTTCTTATTAAACTTTGATAAAGTGAGTATTGCTTATGAAGAGAAGAAATAACCACAGAGGATATAAGCTGGTCCAGTATACATAAATGCAGCAGAGTACTCATTTAAGTCATACTTTGAAAAACAATATGATATTTAGTTTGTTTTTTTCTTTTTAAAAACTCTATATGACCTAAGGAGAAGTGCTAATTCTACTAATTCATAAGAATGCATTACCTCAAGGACATTTATATCGTACAGGATTACAGTCCGAACTAAGTTTTAAGCTTAACCTTAAAAGTTTGGGTTCAGTCTGTCTCCTGAACCCAAACTGGGAGCTGGTTCCACAGGAGACGATCGCTGAAGGCTCTGCCTCCCATTCTATTTTTGGAACCAATAAGAGCCACAAGTAATGCCACAGTCTGAGAGCAAAGTGCTCTGTTTGGACGTGAATAGGTCTTGTGATATGATGAGGCCTGCTTATTCAGGACTCTGTAATAATAATTCATTGAAATATGAATGCTGGGTTAAGGCTGGATTATTGATGAGGCAAAATGGGAAACTTTCTTGAGACCACAAATCATCAGACGGATGTATTACAAAATGTGGCAACCACTAATATAAGCAAATATGATGAATTAATCTTTTTTTTTACTAAATCTGAGATGTTGTCTTGGAGAAGAATTGAATGGTTGAAACTGAAAAACAGAGATCTTTGCAGTATAATGTATTGTTTTAAACACAGTGCATTGCATTGTACATTATGAGGGAATACGACTCTTGCGAGTCCCCCCCAAAGAAGTGGAAGGAATTCATTCAGATTTATTGTGGATTTGGGGTATTCAGGCGCTCTGTTTAATAAAACCTGCCTCCCCAGGAAACGGTGGGTGTACATAACAGTAGCGCAGCAGTGAAAGTAGCAGCCGAATAGAAGAAAGTAATCAAGCATTAAATCTGGACCCAATGAAAAGCCTACACAAATAAAATTCTCATCGGGTTTGGGTGCAGTCTTCTTTGTCTTGTATATCACAGTTTTCTGTCACCTTTACACTTCTCTGGAAACTTGCCGTTCTCCTGAGGATACACTGCAGTTTGATATTTATCGACGACTGCTTGTACTTTAGTGTTTAACGCTTACAGTGTGTGTTTAACTGCTTTAATATAAACTAGTAATAAATGCATAAACTCTACTTTCAGTACACGTGCCAACAGTTGAGAACAACTGTTGCTGTGCCATGATGTGTCACAGCAGTGTTGTAATGGTAGCACAAATAACATAAGCATATTACTAGTATTTGCATTTTAGCTCCGTCGTTTGCATCTACTCCTCTATCTATAAATGAGGTGATTTCTGTGAAAATGAACAATTCAAAGCTTCTGGTCTTGTCAAGGTTGAGTAACTTGCTATAGTCTCACACTCAAGCCTGGACAGAGAGAGAGAGTTAGGGCAGGTTTGACTGTGTCTGCAGCATAAATGTAAACCATGCATTCTGTGAGCACTTCTGAGGCACGGCTTTACACGAAAACACATGAAAAACAGAATCTGAGATTTCAAACTTATACTTCAGCTGCGCTTTCTTTTGGTAGACGTGAAATAATGACTACCTGCAGGTGATTAAAGACGTCTCAACGAGGAAATGGATGGAACACTTTCCAAGTACCACAGTTAATTAATTTTACTTAATTGCTTTCAGTCACCGTGAATATTTATCACCATGTCAGAGATGTGTATTGTGGAAGGTGTAGCATTAATATTAGTAGTATATAGTAGCAATAAGAGTGAACAAATTAGTAGACGTGTTTAGTAGCAGAGTAGATTTAAGGCTTTAACACCACCAGTGGTGTTTGACCAAAGCATGACATCATTGTCTCAAAAGTGCCTTCATTGGCTCCCTGTTACATTCAGAATCAAATTTAAAGTCCTTCTCCTCATATACAAGGTCTTGAATAATCAGGTCCCATCTTATCTTAAAGACCTCATAGTGCAGCATAACCACGGCAGAGAACTTTGCTCTCAGACTGCTGGCTTACTTGTTGTTTTTGGAGTATTTCAAAGTAGAATGGGAGGCAGAGCCTTCAGCTTTCAGGCCCCTCTTCTGTGGAACCAGCTCCCAGTTTGGATTCAGGAGACAGGCATCCTCTTAACTTTTAAGATTAGGCTTAAAACTTTACAGTTAGGACTGGATCAGGTGACCTTGAGTCACACTGCAATAGGCCTAGGATGCTGGGGGCTTAACATGATGCACTGAGTGTTTCTTCTTCACTCACCTCTTTTCACTCTCCATGTGTTTATATACCACTCTGCATTTAATCATTATTTAATGTTAATCTCTGGCTCTCTTTCAGTGTTTTTTCTCCCACTCACTCTTAACCAGTCAGAGCAGATGGCAACCCCCCCCCCCCCCCCCCCCCCCCCCCTACA
>VURO01024165.1:10816-30289 GCA_015108175.1 Pelvicachromis taeniatus | reverse complement strand
CTGGCGGGTGCAGACCGTGTGGTGAGGAGGTGGACCCAAAAATGCAGACAAAAAGGGAGCGTGGACACGACTTAAACAAAAGGCGAGCCGTTTAATGACTAATAAAGAAAACAGAAATAAAAGAGGCAAAATGCAAACCACAAAGAACTAAAACTAGACTGGGAAAAACTAAATGCTGATCACTAACAGAAAGAACAAAACTTGAATACAACAAAACCTGAACGAGGAAACATGGCGGGGAATCATGGCAGGGAAACACAACATGGAAGACGGAGCATGGATTACAGACGACCCGACAAGAACTTAATGACAACCACAGACTTAAATACACAGGGGATAACGAGAGGGATGGGGAACAGGCGTGAACACAGCAGGGACAAATCAGAACTAACGAGACATGGGAAGCAAGACTAGAAACATTGACGTAAGACAAGACCTTCAAAGTAAAACAGGAAACATGAGGAAACATGAGGGCAAGAGACAATACACAAAAATGCCAACAACTTAAAACGCTGGGTACCCGACCCAGGACCATGACACCGCTTCTGTCTTTGCTGGGGGTTCTGGTGAACTGCGCCAGCCATCTGCCTCCACTGGAGGGTCCGATGGGTTTGTTCAGTTTTCTGTCTTTGCTGGAGGGTCCGAGGAGCCGCTCCAACCATCTTCTGCCGCTGCTGGAGGGTCCAATGGGCCCGTTCAGCTGCCTGTCTTCGCTGGAGGTTCCGAGGAGTCGCTCGAGCACCTAGTGTCCGCTTATGGCTTTGGTGAGTCCGTCCAGCTTCCACCTGCGGTTTCCACCCATGTTGGCCTCCTGAACAATGTTTTGAACTGTTTTGACGAGCTCCAGTGTGTGTTAAGGACTTTTTGTTTGGACTCCTTTATTAGTTTTCCCAGTTCAGGTCATTTCTTAGTTCTGTCCTTACCACCCTCGCTAAAAAAAACCGCTCGCTCGCATCAAGCCAGTGCCTGCATTTTGGGTCCTTGCGCTCACACACCACACGACTGCTGCCACAGCCGTGACACCTTTTGTTATTCAGACTACTCAGCTGTTCACTTATTGGCATTCTCACTCACATTCAAAGGACTAAACATGACACAAGCAAGATTCAGCTGTATTTAGTATCCTGAGGGAAATTCACTTTGGCGAAACAAGACAGAAAATAGTGCAGGTTAGTGAAAAACATGTCATCATTCTGAAACAAAAGAAATCCCAGCATTTTAGGAAATCATGTTATATCTCCCCAAATGAGAACATTAACAAATGAACTGATGAATTTATAATTTGGAATTATCCATTTGATTTAAAAATGTATGGCTCAATAAAGTCTCCCATCTAAGATAGAGTACCACGTTTTATCTCACACTGACAGCACCAGTGTCCTTTCTGACTGAAATTAAACATGCTGAAGTTGCTTTCCAATCATTCCTTCTTTCACACAACTTTAATATTACTATTATTACTAGATATCAATGTTAAACTATTTGCCTCTTTCCGCATTTCTTAGATTCTTGCATATTTGTTAAACTTAAATCTTTTATATCATCAACAATTTTTATATTAGTCAAATATAACGCAAATAAATACAAAATGCAATTTTTAAATTATGATTGTATTTATTATTGGGAAAAAAGCTATCCAAACCTACCTGACCTTACATGGAAAAGTAATTCCACCCCCGTGTTAAATCGTGAATTAACTGTGATTAGCCACATTTTTCGTAAAGTCAAGTTCGATTTCACTACCTACACCCAGGTCTAGGTGAAGTAAGCTAAAAGATATGAAAAAGCTACTTATCATTCAATAATCTGAAGAAACAGCTGAGAAACAAAGTCATTTATATGTATCAGTCTAGAGAGAGTTACAGGGCAATTTCTAAGGCTTTGGGACTCCAGTGAACCACAGCCATTATACACTAATGGAGAAAATGGCAGTGCCTTCTAAAATTACTCCAGAAGCACATCGGTGACTCATTCAGGAGGTTACAAAAGAACCCAGAACAACATCTGAAGAACTCCAGGCCTTGCTTGTCTCAATTAAGGTCAGTGTTCATGATTGAACAGTTAGAAAGGCACAGGGCAAACATGAGAAAAAATGCTCGTCTCACATTTGCCAAAAAATATCTTGATGATCTCGAAGACTTTTGGGGAAAATATTCTGTGGCCTGAGAAGAGAAAAGTTGTTTTCTTTTTGGAAGGTTTAGGCCCTGTTATATCATAAAAAGCACATCACACCAACAGTCAGACATTATATTGTACTAATCATTTTAACATTATATTGAAACACACCAGCAAGCCTACCTCTGAAAAGTATTTATCACTGTTACGGTATTTGTACACAGAAATCATTTAATTTTTCTCACTGAAATGTGATACAGATGGACCAATTAGCAGATAGCTCTCCCAAAGCTGTCAACATTATCTCATGGTCCTCATTAAGGGAGAATGTAATTTCATCAAGGCACATAAATCCCATCTCATGATGAAGATGGGATTTAAAGCTGTGGCTATATATATATATATATATATATATGTAAAAGGAGTAAACAAAATAAAAGGTCATGGCACAATGGCTACTGCCATCTGTTATATGCAGTTTATGGTGATGTCATGTAGCTATCCTTGTAAATCTACTATTTAAGCTCATATTTAACTAGCACCTGGATTCCTTCTCTGGAAATTACAAATGACTGCATGATTAAAAACAAGTGGAAAAGTAAGAAGACGTCATGGTAGAAATTATAATGCAACACACTGTAAAGCAAAACCCTCATAGTACAGTGAGCTGAACGGCCAGCAATCATGTTCTCGTCACAAAAATATATATTGACGTTTTCCTTTTGTTGTCAGATAAGAATGTTCTGTCATTTTAATTTGCAATTTCCTTTTCATCCGTTTTTTTAGCTAAAGAGTAAAGTTCATCCTACGTCTGCCTGAGAACAGTCTGATTTTAGATGTAAAATCTACTCCCAGATGGTGGCAGAAGGAAGTACTTAGAGACTATACCCAGGGATTGTAGATACATCCTGCCTTCTGCGTTGTCTTCAGTTCAGTCTCTTCCTGCAGGTTTAAACTAAATTCCACTATTTAGGCAAAAGGTACAAAAAAAACGCAAAGATGATGTCTTTGTTTTGGATTATTTACACAATCCTGGCGAGGGACTTACGTTGTTTAACCTCTCATCTTCCTGAAGTTGTGAGTTTAATTAGATAGGGTTTCCAAGTTAAAGACTTTAGTGCAAAGGAATTTAAGGGGAGAAATGTGCTGCTTTCAGCTTTTGTGAGGACTGCATGAATACACCTGTGTTCTGTGTGTGATTCAGAGTAAATGTCAGCGATCTAAGCTGACTGCTCACTACTGAATTTGCTACTATTTGGCAGTTTATAGGGAGTACATGACTCAGCTGAATGCTTCATAAGCGACTCCCTTTGATTGAGACAAATGTCTGGAAGTATAATGCGCATTTTCTGTAATAAGGTCTTAAGTGCCACATAAAACTCAGTGAACTGGATTCCAGGTGATCAAAATAGGGATTTGTTGACCATCAAAATTCAAAGAACCTTGATTATCTATTGGTAATCAAAGGTAGGATCTATAGCACCCATGAATAAAGTGGCATTTGATCAAATTACACATAGGGGAGGAGATTAGGACCCTCCTAACAGATTGATGCGACCATGACTACACCCCTGCTTATTAACACTAGCAAGAATACATCCCATGGAGAGTTTTTGCCAGGCCTGTGGGACTCGTTAACGTCATACATTGTGGCCTGCAAGCATTTACCCATTTTAGCATAATCCAAACAAATATAAATAAATATAAATAATACCTGATAAAAAATGAAAGAGACTTATTGTTTGTTCCATGTTTTTGGAATTGTTGCATTTGTAAGAAAGCACTTGACACTGCCAGGTTTCATTGCCACCTTGCTGTTGGGTTTTTACCCATGATGTTGATGTTTATGTGTGATAACTTATTTCATTATTAATTTAGAACCATTAGAAATACAGTAGGAACATGTAAATGATTTAAAAAAAAAAGATCGAATAGCCAGGCTCAATCCTGTTTGTGGTTTGTTTCATATCAACGTCAGCTGTTTGCAAATAAATTATACACAACTTAACTCACAAACTGACCTGAACACAAAGACAGGAGGATAACTTTTATAACGGTTCGGCCAAATCATTTACGCACACAAGGGGAAACCTGTTACTCAGGGCTCCGCCTCGCACAGCGCCCCGCCATGCCACCAGAGGATATCTGGTCACATTTGTACCGGCGACTTCGCCATCTTGCGGGACTGTTAAAACTCTGCTGTTGTCAGCCTCCAGGTCGGCCCCCTAAACTTTCTAATTATGAACTTCTGTGCCGTCAACCTCTGGGTCGCCCTCTGGAACACAGTAATGATGGACTTTTGTATTTGTATTGACCTCCTGAATCTCTGAATTGTGGGCTTTTGTGCTGCCGACCTCCAGGTCGACCCCCAGAATTATGTGCTGGACTGATCTTTTGACTTTTGTTTTTTTTTGTTTTTGTTTTGGATTCTCTCGTTTCAAAAAGGTCAAAATTTCAACATTTTACTACAAGTAAGACACTTTAACCCTCACATTAATTTCAATACAATTGTTATGCAGTGCAGTCAGATATTTTACTGTAATGCTACAAGGAGCAATTGTTAGCTAATTTATCCACTTATATTTGATAATACCAACTTTGTACATACAGTTAGGTCCATAAATATTCATACAGAAACAACTTTTCTTCTAATTTTGGTTCAGTACATTACCACAAAGAATTTCAAATGAAACATATTAAATGCAGTACATACTTGAACTTCAGACTTTCAGCTTCAATTCAGTGCGCTGAACAAATAGACCGCATAAAAATGTGAGGAACTAAAGCGTTTTAACACAATCCAGTCATTTCAGGGGCTCAATTGTAATTGTACAAATTAAATAACTGAAATTAACATGTTCATTTCTAGTACTTGGTTAACAACCCTTTGCTGGCAATGGCAGCCTGAAGTCTTGAAGTCATGGACATCACCAGATGCTGGGTTTGCTCCCCCTGGGTTTCTGTTGCTGTCCAATCAAATTGATTGCATTTAGCTGGTTTTGAGCAGACAGAACTCCTCTGAACACCTTAGCGTTTATTCATGTTAACTTTGATCAATATGTATATTGTCCCAAAAGAAATATGAAAAGTCTGGACCTTTATTATGGCTCCATCAAGAGGGCTTATAAATCGTTTCACAGAGCTCCTCTTGGCATGTCAGACCAAAATGTTATTTATCTGGTTGCCACCTACAAATCTGTCGTGAAGAGAAGAAAACCTCAGTGCCACCTGGTTCTGGTGTGGTCAGCAGAGTCTATCCAGACCCTTTAAGACTATTTTTCTTTGTACTTATTGGGACTTATTTCAAAATGTTTCTGTGACTTAGATCAAATAATAGACTGTCACGGCATATATTAATTTCTTTGAGGACTTGTTAATCCTAAGGACAGTATTTCATATATATTTCCAAATAACAAGCCTTGGGTGTCTAAAGTCGGAGAAATATTTAACCGTGGTGATATTGTTCACAGCAGAGAGTCGCAAAAGCAGAGTTAAAAGAGAGCTGGAGTTTGCTAAAATTAGATACAAATACAACGCTCGCACGCTGCCTGGGACGGGGTTAAGTCCATTATGGGTTTGCAATCAAAAAAGTGTCCCATTTCTTTTGGAGGCATGTGCGACCTTTACCTTGCAAATGATTTGAACACTTTTTATAATCGTTTTAACATTCGTGATTTTATTGAAGAATTGGCTGAGTATACCGATGTTTCCCCAAAACGGTCAGTTATTAATCTAAAGAAATCATTGGTTTGTAAATTATTTAGGGGGGTGAAAGAGAGGAAAAGCTCAGGCCTAGATAAAATAAACGGACATCTTCTTAAAAATTGCGTAGAGCAGTTGGGTAGGATTTTTCTCAAAGTCTCTTGAGTTTTGTAGTCCCTCGAATCTGGAAGGACTCCATTACTGTACCAGTGCCCAAAGTTAAAGCACCTAAATCTTTAAATGATTTTCGGCCTGTTGCTTTGACTTTCCTTGTGATGAAAACTTTTGAGAAACTTGTAAAAACTGAACTTTTGCATGCCAAAAAATTAGACCCCCTCCAATTCTCATATAGAACAGGTAGGGGGATAGAGGATGCTGTGTGCACCTTGCTCCTCACAGTTCTGAAGCTCCTCGATGATGCACAACACTTTTCCCATCTGGTTTTTGTGGCATTTTCATCTATTTTAATTGTATTCAGCCACCATATTTTAGTAAGATATCTCACCAGTACATTTAATCTGGATTCTGCTCTGATTTCTTGTCTTATTGACTTTTTAACGGAAAAGTGAGAGTCAACAATATTTTATTAGATGTACTTTTATCTACCACCGGTTGCCCTCAAGGGTGTGTCCTTTCCCCACTTTTATTTGTTCTTTATTCAAATGAGTGTCAGAGCCTCAACCAGGACAGATATATAGTGAAGTTTGCAGACGACTCAGTGATCGTCTCTCTGCTCCATGAAACAGATCATGATTGTTCTATTCTTGAGGTTTATGAGTGGCTTGCACCTTGCAGTGAACCCTCTGTACTTATTTTCATGCAGTCTTCTCTCAGTCTTCTCTTTATGGTAGATACGCCTCCTCCTGGAGAGTGTTGTTCACTTGGTTGGCATGCAAAAATCAGGCGTTTCTCAATACTGTGAAAAGGATTCTGTGATCATCAGCCACCGCTGTCTTCTGTGGACGTCCAGGTCTTTTTGCATTGCTGAGTTCACCAGTGCTTTCTTTCTTACTCAGACGGACCAAACAGTAGATTTTGCCACTGCTCATTTTGTAAGAATCTCTTAAATGTTATATTTTCTGTTTTCTCCTGCACGGAGAGCTCCTATGACCACTTGTTGTTTGTTCACAGCATAATCTTCCAAATGCAAGCACCTCACCTCAAATCAACCCCAGGGCTTTTATTTGCTGAATTGATAATGACATAATGCCCACACCTGCCCATTAAATAGCGTTTGAGTCAATTGTCCAATTACTTCTGGCCCTTTTGAAAAGAGGGTGGCACATATTAAGGAGCTGAAACTCCTAAATCCATCCATCCATCCGCAGACGCTTATCCTTTTCAGGGTCGCGGGGGGTGCTGGAGCCTATCCCAGCTGTCTTAGGGTGAGAGGCGGGGTACACCCTGGACAGGTCACCAGTCTGTCGCAGGGCTAACACACATAGACAGACAACCATTTGCACTCACAGTCACTCCCGCATTGGTGTCACTCCCAATTTAGATTGGTCAATGGTCAATTTAGATTTTCCAATTAACCTATCCCCACAAACTGCATGTCTTTGGACAGTGGGAGGAAGCTGGAGTACCCAGAGAGAACCCACGCAAACATGGGGAGAACATACAAACTCCACACAGAAAGACCCCGGCCTGATTGGTGGAATTGAACCCAGGACCTTCTTGCTGTGAGGTAACAGTGCTAACCACCGTGCTGCCCTCCTAAATCCTTCATCCAATTTGAATGTGAATACCTTCAAATGAAAGCTGAGAGTCTACTTTCACCCCAGCCGGTCGCAGCAGATGGCCCCGCCCCTCCCTGAGCCTGGTTCTGCCGGAGGTTTCTTCCTGTTAAAAGGGAGTTTTTCCTTCCCACTGTCGCCAACGTGCTTGCTCATAGGGGGTCATATGATTTTTGGGTTTTTCACTGTGGCACTATATAAATAAAATTTAATTTAATTGAATTACTCATATACTCATATGCTGTAAATGGTCTCCACTGTCAACAGATCTCAGTCCAGCAGAGCACCTTTGGGATGTGGTGGAACTGAATCTACATGGAACTAAAGTGACATCCTGGACATGCGGCTGACAAATCTTCAGCAGCTGTGTGATACTATCATGCCAATATGGACCATTATCTCAGAGGATTGGATCCAGCACCTGGCCAAATATATACTGTGAAAAATTAAAGACGTTTTGAAGGCAAAAGGGGGCTTCCAACCCGGTACTAGTAAGGTGTACCTTTTGTACAGGTGACTTTATTTAACTTTGAGATTAATTTAACATTTTCCTGCGATCGCTACTTATGTCCATCGTCTCCTCCAATAATAACTGAACCTTACTAAATAGGAATTCTCATTTGCAAATGTTTTTTCCAGTGATCTACACACTTTTCTTGTACAGATGCAGATGTATAAGAATTTAAATGCTTCTGATTAATTGACATGGATTTGCACCAGTTCCTCTGTATGATGGGCCACTTGTGTGGTTGCTGTATTATTCACATAGCTTTAAAAGCATGTCAACCCGATTACAGGAGTTTTACTAGAAATATCTTGTCCTGTCCTACTACCTCAAGAGTAACATGTCAGCTCAGCTGCAGGGAAAACCTCCTATCCTGCGTTAAACCGAAGGACTTGAATGCTTCCTGTGCTGGAATTCAGCCAAAATTTTAAGGTTGTCAGTTTAAATAATTGTTAAGGTCAAGTTTTGTGGTTATATTTTATTGCAGCTCTTACGTAACAGGCTCTGCATCCATGTTTCCACTGACATTTAAAGCTTTTCAAGTACTTTTTTGGTCAAGTCGAATCCTATTAGCTCTCCTTGATGACATAATTTAGCCGGTGACTTATAAAACTCAATCAAACCACAATTACTATTCCGTCCTCAACATATTTCATCAGTATATTTGGACTTGAGTAAACTTCATAAGTCTATTATTTGGTGTTGACATTTAATCTCCACAGAACTGACTAAGGCTGAAAGCCAGTTACATTTTCACTTTAAATTCATGTCAGCGAGAACTGTAGGTCAGGCTGTGTTTGGTGCAGCAGTCCAGAGTTACTTCTGCATCTCTAGGGAGCGGCCGATTTCTGTAATGCTGTTTTATTTTACCTATTGCCACCGATTTCTTCAGTCATTTTCATTATGCAAATGGCAGAAAGACGTTGGCCTGTAAATAACAGCAGCTAAGTCAATGCCACAGATAGACCTGCACTGTGCACTTCATCTTTATTCCACTGAAGCGACGTTTAAATTTAAAAAAGAAACATTACACCCCTTCAGCCTAATACTGACGGCTAACATCAGCTGATTCCAGTTTTAGAATGTCTCCAAAGTAACTTGACTAAAGCCTTAAATCGCACACCGTCTCGCTCCTGTTGGGATTTTAAACCACCGTTAATCCTGCTTACACTTTTCCTTGCGGATTGAAGGTGAGGAAGCAGGAAAAGCTGAGAGTTCTTGATAAAAATGGCCAAGCTGGTACGCAAAAGGTCACCACAACAGAACATATGAGGCAACTGACAGAATAGCGAAACACTGTATGGCTGAAATAGGCAAGGGGAGGTCTGCATGGTAATGTACCGCTGTCAGTCACTCACTCACACAAAATCACGTCAAAGATGATTTTATCTTAAGATATTTTATTAATATTTTCAATTGACAGTATCAGCCAAAAAACAAACACTGAAAACCAAAATCCTTTCATGGCGATGATACAGAAGAGTTTCAGGAGAAACAGAGATGGAAAAATTAATATCAGCTCCATCACAGATTATAAATGCAATCAATTCAAACACATCCGTCTGCAGTTTTCTTTGACTATATTGTATCTAATGCAAAGTTGAAAAAGCAAGGGAATGAAGGGGTCATTAAAGCTGGGGTCAAGTCAAGGTATAGCAGTTATCATCAGGGCATTTTGGTGGCATATGGGAGACTTTTGGTCAGGAGTTGCAAGTCACGCACAGCATAGGCAGGGATGAGGTCAGAAATGGAAGATGTGGGAGGGTTACTAGAGAGAGCTACAGGGTTTCAGATGGGTCATGATTAGTAGAGGTAAGGTAGCAAAAAAAAACAAAAACAAGGTTTAGAGTAGAAGAGCTGTTGGTGCTGACAGTGCACTTATCGTTCAATCTGAATTTGTTACTTTGAAAGAGAGGAGGGGCTTAGGTAATGATTGGGGCAGGAGGTGTCCGGCACATGCACCTGATATACATATGTTGCCACTCAGCTGGAAGTGGATGTGGTCTAAGGGGAAGAGGGTGGGGCAGGCAGAGCAAATGATGATATGCGAAAAGAAAGAAGGAAGAGTCACACAATTGGCTCCCTGCAGAGGACAATTTCCAACTCGCCACGGTAGAGCTTCCCTCCGTCAGATAGGCTCATGATGCTCTGCTTGTAGCCTGACAGATTTTTGGGGTCCACCTCCTGAAAGAGAGACAGGGTGGTATGATACACTGAGGAGGCCAAAAAGCAAGCACGTTATGCTCCTGTAGCTTACTTTAAGGAATATTCTCCAGCTCTCCGACGAGCAGTAGGTTTTGATTTTTTTTCAAGACATTGAGGAAACTGAGAAATGTTCGCATGTTTCTGACTAGAAAGTTGATTGACATTAACGTAAATCCAAGGCGAGGTCCTTTGTTTTGACTGTTCTCTCTCTTTGTGGTTAAAAGGTTTGGAACAAAAATAGTGAAAAGTAGTCTGAGTCGTATTTTAAGCGTGAGAATTTATGATTGCAATCCTCTTTTTTTCCTCACCAAAAGGTTTTGTGTACGAGGCATTTCTGTAATATATTACAAGGACCAGTTTTTAGAATATCCACGTTTGCTTGCTGGAGCTCAGCATATGGCGACTCACTCATCAAAACATCACTATGTAGTGCGGCTAGTGAGGGGGGTGGGGGGGGATCTATCTACATATCTCAGGATAATTTAAATGGGGCTCTGCTGGGCTTCAATTCAAGTGTTTATCTTTCCAAAAAAGCGCTTTAAACAGCTTTGGTAGCTAATGTAGAAGGAAAGACCCAGTAGGCATTGTACAGATATATAACCCTTTTGCCAAAAAGAGCTGAGCCACTGTGTAGACTATAAATACAAGTACAATGTAATGATGTGCAGTTCATTTTACTCAAATACTAAATGCACTAAATGAGATCTTGAAAGGCACAGGGAGGACATTCAAACTGCACACAAAAAGGCTGAAGCCAACCAAGAGGTTCAGCTTAGGCAGGGATTTTTTTCATTCTAAGGCATTAATGCAAACCACTGCACCACTGTGCCACCCACATTTAGTTTGATTTAATGTATGCCTTACTGTGATGTCAGCCAAAATGTAATATACGCTCACTTCTAATTAGCCTAATAAATACATGGTTGAGAGCGATGATAAACTATTATTACCCTTAAATCAGCACCAGGTATGCAATGGACTAGCAGAATGCTGTGTTTAAAGACCGCAAACACATTAGATGGAAGTACCCACAATAAAAACGAAGGAGTTCAAAGGTAAGCAACATGTGGTGCGTACATATATCATACAGTACGGGTCTTAGTATGTGCCAATCTTCTTCTTCTTTCAGCTGCTCCCTTTAGGGGCCCGCACAGCGAATCATCTGCGTCCCCAATCCTTAGCATCTGTCACACCAACCCTCTGCATATCCCCCTTTACTACATCCGTGAACCTCCTTTGAGGTCTTACTTTTTTCCTCCTGCCTTGTCCAGCTTATACACTATCCCTCCTCTGCACATGTCCAAATCCGCCTTGCCTTTCTAACTTTGTCTCACGTATGATGTACATCTTAGTCACTCCAATAAAATTCTTAACATCTTCAACTCTGCCACCTCCAGCTCGGCCTCTCCTGCCTTTTTTTTTTTTATCAGTGCCCCTGTCTCCAAACCATACATCATAGCAGGCCTCACTGGCATCTTTTAAACCTTCCCTTGCACTCTTGTCAGTATGCACTAGCACACGGTACATACAGGCTGTAGGACTGATCACCTTGAGTGAATGCCCATCTTACCTTCTTGTTTGTTTGGTAAAGGTCTTGTAGCAAAGCATCCAGCTCCTGCTCATCAATGTAGCCATTTCCATCCTGGAAGGAGTCACCAAAAACAACATGATTGTAATTTTCACTCCAATAAAATTAATTGCCATTAATAATTATGATATTGTAACAAGTTTACCACAGCTTTTGAAATTATAGATGTCACATGTATATTTTTATTCCCATCATGTAATTCATTTGTAATTGGTAAAGGCGGTCTTATGTCAACTCTGTTTGGATTCAGAGCTACTTGATTTTTCCTTTCGCTGCTGCTTGACTTCATTCATTCAGTATTTTGTGGCAGCAATCAGCAAATGATTTAAAAAAGATCTCCCATTCAAAACTCTGTGCATGGGGTTAGTTGCTAAGTTAATACGGAGCCCCTTTGCTAATTAATGAGCTATGTCTCACAGCCATGTTTATAGAGTGGTGGGCCAAAAAAATAAGCTCAAATTATTGGAAATTTTCCCTTGGCAAGTGGCACAAAACATGTTCTGTTCATCTAGGCTCGGTCTCAAGATGACTTCAGAGCTGAGCGTCTTATTTTTTTATTTTTTTTTAACTCTGGGAGATGCTCTTTGATGTTCACAAAGCCGGATTGAAGCGTCCTAGATCTTGGGAATAAAGTGTAAATTCTATTTATTTTTCCTTTAAGGATAAAAGACTCTGCCCTCGGCAGCGCTATGGGAAAGCGGAGCAACATCAGGTATCATCCAGTCTGTCTCAGTTCCGCTCCACGCCATCTTGCTTTTCAGACATTTTTGAGTGTTGCGCAGTGTGGGGCTTTGGCACTGTGAGCCATGTTAGCGTTCAGCTGACCGGCCGCACTCTGCCCGGCCCACGACCACTCGGCAGCTGTCCGTGTTTCTGCTGCAGGGGCCTGAGCTCATAACAAAATGCTGAAACTAATTACACACATAAATGCAAGTGCTCCATACGCAGAGGGCGTCTACATGAATGGACCACAGTGGCTAATCTATAATTAAACATTCAACCCTGTCCTCTGCTAGTGAACTAGAGAGAGTGAAGAGAGTGCAAATCTTCAGTCTGACTCAAGTCATGAATACGCACGCAACCTCCAAACCCCGCCTCCCATCACCGGACAGCTCTATTCAAATTTGCCCATCATACTACTTACAGTATATCGGTATGGGTCAAAAAGAGGGCACAAAAACCCCTTTTGATTATTTTTCCAATCACAGGGTCAGTGCACTGACATGACTTAAGGTCGTGGCGTTACATGGACTGGCCTTGTGCTACAAAGTGAACATATTAGAGAAGTGGACATGTTGCAGCCCTTCTACTTGTTGTTACAGCAGGGAACAGAAAATTATTTCTAATTTTTATTTCTTGCTTGTTATTGACCCTAAAAAGTCCCCAAGTGTCTGCATCCTAACTTCTCGTGTGTTTGGAGCTGCACATAAGCAGTGTAGCTGTTCTGTCATATGACAGAAGACATGAAGCAAGTATATACACGCTACATTTCAAAGTTGTTCATTTTGTAGTTTAATGTAGTTCAAATTAGGGTATTGCCCATCTTTAGGTTACACAGGCGACGAAAATCAGGCAGCAGCTGAATGACTGTTGCTGAAAAAGCATTAAAAGGTAAGACACTTTAATTTACTTTCATTAATTTACTTTTCACTACTGTATTTTATCACTAATATAAATCGGGGAAACATGAAAAGCACTTTGAACGGCAATGCTAACAACTGCGCTAACAAGCGCCAATGCTGTGTCACATCAAGCTGAATGTTTGATTTCCTGCAAAATCCGAGTCAGCCTTCTTATAGCTACTTAGATTATGGCTGGTCCCTCAGCTGTGCAAAACACACACGATACCACAAACAAGAAAAACGATCTAACTGATGCACGGAGTGTTGCTCTCTCAGTCTCCTGCTTGGTTGTCTCTATTCGTCTCCGTCTTGTACCATAGTCCCTCCCCACCGTTCTACTGCTAATGTGGAAAATATGCCCATTAACCAAACCACTGTTCAGCCACCCTGGGCTGTTTACAAAGGGACAGGTGTGCCAAGCCTGACTCATTTCCCTAGGTAAATGAAGAGTGCCCAAGGTAAAAGACAGAATTTACATATTCATGATTTTAACAAAAAGGGATCTCCTAAACAAACAGCACTGAGTCGCCCAGACAGCTTGACTCAAGCTGGCGTGTTTTTACACTGTAAAGAGTCCCACCCTTATTCAGACACACTTCCATTCTGCTAGGCTTTGTGTGCACTAACATAAGAGTCCCATTAATTATTTTCACAATGATTTCACGAGCATGTAACAACAGCCTGAAGTCTTAAACGTTTCCCCATAGGTAAGACTCGTGGGAGATGGAGTTGTCGCTACGAAAATAACTAGATATGATGAGGTTCTCGTGTGCCGTGTTGTTGCAGATGCCAGCTCAGAACACATGGAGGAAATCCCCAGGAGAGCTCCCAGCGTTGCAGAAAGACAGATCAAAGAATGCATTCTTGCCAAAGTACACTAAAGCAGTTGTTCTAAAACTTTTTCTGACATATCCGTCGGAGACTGGAACACATACCCCAGACACCACAATTTTTTATCAGTCATTAACAATAAAAAGAAAAAAAAAAATCAAACCTGACTTTTAGTTAGATAAAAGACGGTCTTATCAGCCCATCATAGTGTTGGTTGTTTTTCGATGTTTTTGTTTAAAAAAAAAAATCACATTTATTCAATTTATTTTCCCACTTTTGATAACATGTCACCTACCTTGTCATAGTATGTGAAGATGGCATTGAACTGATCAGAAGTCAGCTTGACACCCTGTAAACACAAGGTTTAACTTTAATTACAAGACTACAAAAACTCAAAAAAAGACATGTATCTGTGCAACTAACTCAGGCCCAGTATACTTTGTTTTCTGTCACATATGAACTCCTACTGTGGCGTATGCTCATTTTAAAGATGGTGAAATTTTCAAATAAGGAGGGCAGTTTATAGTCAACTACTTGCTGTTAACCAAAACCTCAGGTTTATTTCATATGGAAGTCTTTTCTACTCCCAACTCTGTATGTCCAAGCACAGAAGCCCCACCCACAACCTGTTCCACCCTGTTGTTTATGAGGGGCAGCCAATCAGATGAAAGTTGGCATAACGTGAAAGGCGCTACAACAGCTTGTTTCGGACAGTGGATGAATTGATATGAAGCAGTAAGGTCCACTATAATATATAAAAGGATTATTTTAAACTGAATTATGTCGATACTCTTGAAGAGTCAATGAATATCTCCTTTAACCATCATCAAAAACAGGCCTGTGAATCATTAATTTATAAAATGCTTACATGTATTATGTAATTCACTGGTATTCTCTGAGTATAATATATCCATTGTGTTTTGCTTTTATTTCAGTCCCATGTTTGTCCCCTACCTGGAATTTCAGCAGGAAGTTCTCCTGTACAGGAAGAAGCCTGCGGCAGAGGGGGACTTCGTTAGCGGACACAATAGTTGTTAAATTATTCACGTTTTTTGACAGTGAATGAGCATCAGCGGGCAAAGTGCATCAACATTTACACAATGAACAGAAACAAGCAAAATCGCATATTACCTTGCCATCTCTGACAGGCCCAGCTTCCCATCTCCATTCAGATCAAACATCTTGAGCTACAAAGCAGAAGTGGAACAGAGGAGGAAGTGAAAGGAAGCTTTTTATAGGAATACTCTGTCAAAGTGAAGGTAAATGTGGTCCCGTGCATTTCATCGGCTGAGACGACGACGGAGTAGCCATTACTTCCACATGTCTAACAGAGGAACACTAAAAGTTGTGATCTGTAAACCTTGCTTCGGTTTTTCAGCCAGTGTGGCAGATTTCCCTTACACAGTAAGTCAAAAGGTTTAGAAGACAGTTACGTTGGAGGAAAAGAATAAAGTGCCGATTATAAAACTGGCAGTTATTTCCTCTTCATTAGGACAATGATATTTGGTGAGTGTAAGCTACAGTAGGCTAACCGTGGTCATCAATCTACACCTTATATTTATCATTTTTTTCATCAATTAATAACATTGCCTGCATCATAGCAGTATGTTGATTAAAATGACTCATTCTTTACATTAATTTCAGCCTCATCTCTAACATTTCCCTCTGCTCTAGATGAAGAAACAATAAGTTTATCTATGAAGAAACTGCTTCAGAAAATTAGGTCAGCTCAGCTCTGGGGTTTCCAGGAAGAAGCAGATGTTAGCGCATCTGGGCTGCAGTCTCACAACCTGCAGGACATGATGGGTCACAACCAGTGAGCCGCACAGGGCTGCAGCCACTACCATAACAGGCCACTGAGTACCTCCACAAATCTTTTATCACAAATGTATACGGTTTAGTTTTCTTCTAGCGAAGCAACTTCTAAAGATTGCACTCGCAAGCAGAATTTCACGACTGTTTTCGTACTATTTTTCTCCTTATTTTATACGACTGAAAGCATTTTCTAAGATGCTGTTTACAAGAGTCTTCCCTTGCACCACAAAGCACAATAGATGGGTGGAATCGCAAAACTTGAAATTGTCTTACTGTCTTTGAAAAAGATTTTTAAAAAAGGCATTTTTTTGTAAAACGCTAAGTGTAAAGTTTGTCCAGTTAAACTGAGCTTGTGTGATCGAGTGTTCGGATGTGCGAGAGGGCGAGCCTTACTATGGTCTGTGTGTACTCCTGCAGCTTCTGCTCGTCGTAGTGTCTGTTAGCTTTCTCCAGCAGGTCTGACAGAAAGCCCTGAGGACAGAGACACACAGGGTGCTTTTCATTATGCTAACTTGTGCTTCCTTGTATTCTCTGTCCTCCCATGACCCAAAAATCATCGCCCATCATGGAAGATCTTGCAGTGCCCTAAAATGCAACTCTGGGTGATGAGGAGCGACTGGAGAGAAGGATTTTGGAAGAGCTTTTGCAATTAAACATACGTGCATGCTATGTGGAAGAATTTTATCAAATGGTACGACGTGCAATTACACTACTAAAACTAAGTATTCAGCAGCTTTAGCTCCTCCGCCTTTATGTCTCTTCCTTTCATCTCTCTCTTATATCCAGGAGGAGCTAAGAAGCGAGAAAGAGACACGAGAGAGTGAAGCAAAGAGGAGGCACATTGGTATAATGAAAAGCACCCATGGATTAGTAAAAAGAGCCGGCGGCTGTGCCTGCACTTTCATTTAGCTGCGGCAAAATGTCCAGAAAACAAATACAGAGATCTTAGATGAAGATGCATTCACATTTACGTAACAGATGCTAACAATCTGGAAAAACTTAAAACACTCAAACATCTGCTGTAAGCCGTGGAGAATATATCCCTAATGCATCAAAAAAAAAAAAAAAACTTAAACATGCAAAATAAAGTTATTTTAATGAGAGTTGAAGTTTGGGCTTGTTGGGATTTTTTCTTTATCATGTTTAAGAAAGAAAAAATGGGAAAAATTAGGGAGAGAAATGCAAGAGTAAGAAAAAGAAATGAGGAAAACAGGACAAAAAATGGAAGAAAAAAAACTGAGACACTGGATTATTAAATGACATTTTGATTTATTGGTTTATCTGGTGTTTTGTTTCTTAAATCAGAATTGAAGAGTACACGTAGAGCGGCAAAAAACTACAATTCCTTCTGAAATTAGCACAGTATATCATCATCTATAAATAAAGTACTCCGGTAGCATTAGACCAAAGGTATCAGTTATGCGCTACTTGAGTCAATATTTTCCGCGTCTGCTCACAATTATGTGGTGAGACACATGTCTGCTTCCTGAGATCTCATCTGCACTTTTTCTAAAGCTTTCAAAAAGCCACACCTGAGTAACTCATCTGCACCTGGTCAGCTGGAAGAGATCTTATTCCCACAACAGCCCGAGCAGCCAAATCTGTACACAACGAGTAATCACTGACCCCGATTAATCCTCAGCTTGCCACTGTGGTGCACGTTCCTTTATATCGTTTAACGAAACATTTCCTGGAGGTGTTTGAATGAATAACCTTTGTGTAATCAGTAAAGCTTTTTTTTTTTAATTTTTTTTTTAATCTGAATCCTCGCCACATAAAAAAGAAAAACATTTGAGGTCAGTGGGGAATTTCCTGTGAAGCAGACATTTATCTCTCCTGAGTCAAAAGTATGAGCCATGGTTTGGCTCATCCATATGCTCACATGAATAATTAAAAAAAAAGACACACTGGAAATATTCAGTGGCAAACAGTTTATACGTTTCAAAAGAATGCCACATTCAGTTATAAGGAAAAATGAAATTAAATCCAAGGCGTTTCTACTTGTATCAGGTATTAAAAGTTATGTGCTGTTATGTTTGCTTCCTAAATTTATGCTAAAGTTATTATTAATAATTGATGGTTCCGGTTTTTCAGGACACAACTAAAGTCTCTCCGCTCTGGGACTTGGAGTAGCAATAAGTGCTGGAGGAACTGTGGACTTGTGGGTGACCAAACGCATATATTTTGGCAAAAAACTGTCCCATTTTGGGACTGTCCCATTATCCGAAACTTTTGGACTGAAGTTGGGGGGCTCTTAGAAAGGCTCCTTAAAGTGACTCTTCCCTGGGACCCCTTAACATATCTATTGGACAAATTCCCGGATTATTTGTCCCATAATCAGAAAACTTTGCTACATCTCCTACTAATGGCCGCAAGGAAAATGATAACAACCCATTGGCTGAAACCGGAACCGCCCACGGCCACGCCCACGGCCACTGAATCAGCTGGCTGATTCAGTGTTCCATTGAATCAGACAGCTATATTCAATGGAACAGTTGACAGCACAACTACAGCTGAAGACCCATATCTTTGAACGAAAATGGAGACCAGTTCGAAGCCTTGTCGGTTAGGTCACTTATGTTTTTTTTTTTTTTTTTAAGTTTATGTTTTTGCTTGAAGTTTGTCTCTTTATTGTAACTGTGTGTATTTTTATTTGAGAGCTCGGGCCCAATCTCAGGACTGTGGTTACTGTTTGTATTTATGTTGACTGTTGTCAATAAAAGTTAAAAAAAAAAAAAAAGAAATTGATGGTTTGAGCTTCTGGGTCATTTGACCCAGCGTTGTGAGTTTCTTCTGTTTTGGTGATTATAGTGATTTAAGGCTCACTGGTTGCTTTTCAGTTTCTTTCCCTGTTTAGTTTCTTGTCTGTTAGGCTCCCCTTGTGTCTTGGTCTCTCCTCTATGTCGCCTGTACATGTCTGTCATGTCATCCACGTCTCCCCCCTCTCTGTGTCTCCTTTCCTCGTTACCCGGGTCCCAGTCATGCCTTTGTGTTTTGTCTCGTCTTCCTGTTTACATGTGCCCTCCTGGTGTTTCATTCCATGTCTCCCCTGTCTGTCATGTGCAGTCATGTATGTTTTCCCCAGCCCATCTTGTCTCGCTCAGTCCCTCCCTTCCTCTCTCTCTGTCTCCCTCTGTCTGTCACCAACCCCCCCCCCCCCCCCCCCCCCCCCCTCTTTTTTTTTTTTTTTTTTTTTTCTCTCCCCCCCCCCTCTTTTTTTTTTTTTTTTTGTTTTTTTTTGGGTGTCATTTATCCGTTGAGTGTTTCAAAGGACAAAGGACATTTCAGACATTTTCCACCACACCTGAAGATGAATTGACTAAAGAGAAAGAAGGGGACTGCTTTTAATTTGCT
>VURO01024165.1:0-10796 GCA_015108175.1 Pelvicachromis taeniatus | reverse complement strand
TCCATGTCTTATCTTCTTTAATTGTTTCCGTGTTTCCCTTTTTTGTGTCTCTTCCCTTTTTCTCCCCCGTCTGTCTTGTTGCCCTGTCCATTCCTGGTCCCGTGTCAAGTCACATATTTTAGTCTGTGTCTTAGTGTTTCCTGTTTTACTTTGACAGTGTCGTGTCCTGTGTTCGGTGCGTTCAGTTTTGCTTCCTCCTGTGTCATTATGTTCATTGCAGCCTATATAAAACGGCTCACTTTTCGCCCTCATGCAAGCATGAGGGCTGTATCCTTCACTTTAAAAAACACCTGAAAAATTAATCCAAACACTGTAGTTCCCTTGTGGCCACTTGAAGCCAGCCCCAGTTTTATCAAGTGAGTCAGTTTTATCAAAAACTGTTTTAGTCTCTTAGCTTATTTCACTTTCATAAAAGCTATGCAAAGATGAATTTTGTCAAAAATGTATGCAGTTAAATCAAAGTTCACCTTGTTAGAGATGTTTTTACTGACAGGTTAATTACTCAAGCTAATTCAGGTCACTGAACTAAAACTGTGCTCATGGTCTTGCTGCTTTTTGAAACGGTTTTAAATTTATTTATACACACAATATAGCCAATTGTTCATTTAAATTGGATTGAGATCCAATTTCGAGGAGAGATATTCTAAAAGCACCATGATAATGAAGCTAGCATAAGCTCATAACTACGTATTTGGGGGTTATTAGCCAAATTTGGTTGCTACAAGCTCCAAAAACTAAACAACAACAACAACAAAGCATTAACAGACTATTTAAAAAACAGCCATAATGCCAAAATCAAAGCCTAAAACCAGACTCCATAAACAATGGTTTACTCTAGGTATGCCCATCTTTGCTATACAGTCTATGATAATGACACAAAACGGGTTTTTTTCCCCTTTGATTTATTCGATACAAATAACAAAGCATGCAGGTGTGACGCTAAATTTAAATATACATACAAGTATGCATACAAATTAAGACATATTGTATCAATTTAAAATGTCAGTAAAATGTTGGAATGAAAGGTGTAAGAAAATACAGAGCTTAAAGATTTTTGGGACACAGCTGTGCAGCTTCTTAGATCATACTATTTGATTATTACATTTTAGGGGGTGTGCTCTGTTATTGTGTGTGTTGATGTGCAAATGAATGTGTGTAGGGGGAGAAAAGAGAAAAAATGCATAAAATAAGTAGGACAGCATATACACAGGTTGAAACAATAGAAGGCATTTGTAATAAATGAGACACACGATCAAACTAATAAACACATGTCAGTGCTTCTTAATGTTTGATTTAATGCTGTTGACAATTTACCTTCAGTTCATTTGCTTCAATGTAGCCACTGCGATCTGTATCATATCGCCTCCATGCCTAAAAAGAAATCAACAAAACAAACTGAAGCAATTGATTGAAAGCATTTTCTCAGCGCGAAAGCACAGAGCAGCTCGTCTCCAGAGTGATTTACATTCTTTCCCCTTGAATAAATCCTCTCTGATCGACTCCCAGCTTACTCTTTGACTATGCCAAGGGTTTGCCTTTTCTCTGGTGCACAGCGTAAATTGTTCCAGAGCGGCCGACCACAAAAGCCTGGACCATCACTGTAATCATACAGTTTTCAATGCAATCCTATTTGCCCACATACAGAGCAGAGGGCAATGGTGGACAAAGAGAAGAAAAAGGGGAGAGAAAGTCATTTTAATGAATGTTTTAATCTAGCAGCTGTCCCTGTCCAGAGAAGGGCTCCTTATCAAAGATGGATGGCCTTCCCCCTTCTTGTTCTCCTCCTTCTCCTCCCCTCTCTCTGCTCCTCCTCTCCTCCTCTGGGTTCTGCAGAGAGGAGCTACAGTGGTGTTATCCATTATATATGACTCTGAAAATAGAAGGCTCTGCTTCCTCATTCTAACCCTTTAAAACCCCCTCTGCCCCCTTCCTCCTCCCTGCACCCTTCAGCAAAGACTGATTAATCTCCCCTCTCTTGTTTTATGCTCTCAAACTCGGGCTCTCAACTTCCCATCGACATTTCATTTACGTCTCCTCTGTTCCTGCTTTTGCTCGTTTGCCCTTTGTATCCTTCTCTCTTTGCACACCTCCTCTTTCATTCATTTCCCTTCTCTCGTGTCATTATTCCTCCTCAGTATGACACAGGAGACAAGGACAGCCTCTTCCTCACACGTAATTGGTTTCTAATTGGCTTCATTTTTTCCGTTTAGCAGCTCTAACATGAAATCTGCCATTTTGCCTCATCTTCTTGAGATATTTGGTCAAATAGATTATTTTCGGTTTCTGCTACCTTTCAGGATATAGATATCTCGAGGGCTTTTTGTTACTTCTTCCTCACCTATTATCCAAAATTCAAAGCGTCACATAAACTTTAAAAAATGTTTGGTATAAATAATAGTAGTAACTATTCCAACGCGTTCTCACTCCCATTTTATGCTATGTGACAAGTCGTCGGTATGTTACGCTTTCGGCCACCCAACACGTCTCTCTGTGACGCGTTCGGAAACGTGAGGAAACATGAGAACCCTTTGGACTCAATCTACACGTGTACATTTATTTTACTTTCTCATCATGAATCGCTTTGGAAAACGCTATCTCTTAGGATTAAGGGTGTGGTTAAGGTTAGGGATAAGGTTATAGTTAGGATTAAGGTTAGGGTTATGACTGGAACACACGGCTGGAACGTGTGTTACCGCCAGGAGCTTCAATCTATTGGATTCCATCCACAACCGTATCATAGGGTTACCTTTCACGTTCCTGAGGGACGCCTCGGGACGCGACAAGTTGTCGGTATGTTGTGCATTCGTAATGAGAACGGTCTCACTATTCACAGGGTAAAGCTAGTCGAGTATCTCCACTTTCCACCTAACCATTGAATAACATTCTGAGACAAGAGTTTCCCACAAATTTGTGTTTCCAAAAAACTGTAAAATGACTAAAGGCTTCTATTTCTGACAGACTGAGGAACCCAGAAGTGCTTTTTTAGGAACTTTAAATAAAAATGTAGTTTTTCAGGAGAAACACATCGAGAGTGACTATAAGACATGAGATGCTATCAGCAGAAGGAATGGGGAAGCTGTGCAGCAAGCATCATCACTGATAAGACAAATATCCAGTGTCCTCATATATTTTTGTAAGATAAGCAAAAGTTGTATGTTTATTATTTGCAGGTGTCTCCAGCAAATATTCCACTGCTAGTATTAACCTCTTCCAGCTCAAGGCGATTTGTTAGCGTTTCAGTTGTATACTGCGGGGGTGATTGTTTTCCTCCATGCCGGCCGTGGTTTTCACCATGAAGCTGCTATAGATTTTCACATTTTTCCAGCACAGCCTCTGAGGAACCCACAGAAAACGTTCTCACTCCACCAGCGGTGATTAACAGTACAACATGCTTCTCCAGGCAGCAAGTGAGTCGATCAGAATGGTTTCTATTAACTAGTAGATAAAGACACTTTGCTTTTAATGTGTTTTATCCTGTTCTGTTACGAACCACCACTTAGAGTGGAATTTTCTTTATGTTGTGTGTCGGCTCCTCTGCAAACCTCTTTCACTTTTACTTACACAAACAACCCACAACTGCTGTGTACAAGGACTCTTAGTTACTGAGATGGCAAAGGTACCAGTTCACAGAAAAGAATAAAGTGCTGACTGTATTCGAGCCCCACGTGAATTTGGGTAACATTTAATATGCAGCGGGCATATTAAACATCACTAAGCTATAATTTCACACTATTCACTCCTCCGTTTCTTTAAGCCATCTTTTCTTTACATATTTAAAACCTTTAGCACACATGCAGCCATTTGTAATTTAGACCAGCAGGTTATATTCCAGATTACTCCCGTCTAACACACCTTCAACCATCCATAAAGAACTGATTCTTGAAATTACATGTTAGGGAGAGAAAATGCAGTTAGCCAGCCCTCCGAGGCTGACTGACTCTGGCCTATAACTTTATGTTTGAGTGAAGTAAGTGCACCCTGGCTAATGATAACAGTGAACAAGAACCTCCAGTGCAAAAGGTTCAAAAGTGCCTTAAAGAAGAGATCAAATAATTAAGTTGGTCAAGAGGAGCGGCAGGTTCTTATGAAAAAAACATATGACAGATTTATTCAGGAACACGCTCTTACCGCCATAAACTCAGCGCTGGAGCTGACAAACTGTCTGAAGCAGAGCAGGAAGTTCTCTTCAGTTGGAAGAATCTGGGCCAGCTAGGAAAAGTGACAGGGAAATGGGAGTGGTGAGAACACAAGATGGTACAGTTGATATTCTGGGAGAGACTGGGGGAGCTTTTTGTCTGCAAGGCCTCAAATGGGCAACTCAGCATAAATAATAGAGAGCCACAACCTCAGAAGCACAACTATGCCTACGTTAGAAATATTTATTAAAATACATATTTTTAGCTGTTCAGACAAAGACTATAAACTGCATGTCCACACAACCAAGTGGACCGCACACTCATTTCCTTCTCTGGCAGCAGCGGATTATTGATATTGCAGAAGCCCTGTTTCTCGCAGCTTTGTCAAATCACTGTGAAAGTGGTCAAATCGAGGAAAACCAATATCTCAAACTGATGGTCTATAGAGAAGATCATGAAGACCGCATTTATGCAAGCAGTTAAATATTGACCAGACTTCTGGGGTCTTTATTTTTGGCTCTCTGAGTTATCTGAGCTCTCTTTTTGAACATTTTCTCATCGCTCACAATGCGCAGGAAACCTTCACCTTTATTTCGCAGTCAGTTTACGGTCTGAAATCCAATGCACAAATCGCATATACAGTGTGACATATGAGCAACTTGCCCACAACTTTCCATGCATGCACGTGTAAGAGCAGTGAACTGTAAATGTAACGGCACAAATTGTTGTTTGAATGCTGAAAGAATTTTTACATACTGAAAAAACAGGTGAAGCAAGAAACGTTATCTAATTACATTGCAATGTTCTGCCGGGAGACTTTGGGCCCTGGGTCTAAGAAGTGCTGCATGCGTATTTTATCTTGCCAAGTAGTCGTCAACTAAACATTGTTGCAGACCAAGCAACCCTCCATATGGCACTCCCAGACAACAGCAGCTACTGCCAGCAGAACAATGTGCTCCACCACGCCACAGAAACTATTCAGGAATGGTTCAAGGAACAGTTCCTTGAGCCGTTAATTTGGCACCAAAATTTCTTGGCTCCAAAATTCCAAGAGTCCAATGTGATCAAGAATTCACAAGAAGCCCCACCTAGGTAAGCCACAATACCAAAACCATTCAGCGCTAGAAACCAGTGGACACTCATGGAGATTCTGTGGCCTCAGTTTTTTGGGTAAAACATTTTTAGCATCAAAAGGGAGACCTGCATAATATTGTGTAGGTGGTTATCTTATTTAAGTAACCAGTAATTATTCCTGTACTCCGTGCTAAGCTAAGCTAACTGTCAGTGCAGTTAGTGTTTGGCTATTTACAGTAAACCTTGTCAAAAAGCAGAATGTGAAATCATCCTGCCGTCTGAGCTGACAGTTGGCCACTATTGGACATTCCAGGTTCTCATTGTCTTCTTCTTGTAAGTTTAACTGGGTACCCACCCTCTTTGCATTACTGACAGTTATATCTTTAAGCTAGGCTAAGATAAACAAGTTTTGTATCAATCTTCTCATCCAAATCAGGGAAAGAAAGCACAAATACATATTTCTCAGGGAGTCAAGCTATTCATTTGAATAAAATCTATGAAATAAAGAGGTCCTTACCTCTGACATCTCAATTCGTCCATCTTTGTTCTTGTCAAACTTCTGCATGAACTCCTTCATCTTTTCTCTGAATGTGGGATTTGTAGGGTCCTAGGAAACAATTTTACTGAACATAAGTGAATCCTGAGTTGTCAGTGTGTAAATTTGTGATTAATCTCTGGTGCCTGAACTCACCACTCCAGCTCCTCTCCGAGCTGTCTCCAAATCCTTGAAGAAGCTCTCCAGCTCCTTCCCCTCGATGTATCCATTACCTTGGAAGAGACAGACCATAACTGCATGTTGCTGCAACATATCAAATAGCATTGTTTTTCCGGTTTTTATCTTTTTACCAGTAGTGCTGATGTGCAAAAAGTTCCCAAACAGAGACACGGTCACGGTGTCAAACATCATGGCCTGGGTTTGCCCTGGTATTGATTCAAACACGAGCCTTTCAACAACAACTCTCTTCCCCCCCTTCTAAAAGATTTCATTATTGACTGCCACAGTGATCACTCTTCAAAAGACTTTGTGTTCACAAGATTGCACGCCAGGGGAGGCTATATATGGGAAATAACTTTTCTTTGATATTCAAGGTGATGATTCATGGACCGCCTCTGTTATTCAGCAGTGATCAATACTGCATTCAGTTTGGCAGATATTAAGCAGATGAAAATAAATGGTTGTAGCTTATATATGCTTTTCTTTAAGATTACTTAAACTCTGAAAGTGATATTTTGCCAAGAACAGTGTGGCTTTCTACAATCCTTTAGAAAATATCTTAACCTCGGTTTGACGCGTGCCACCAGTCATTTTGACAAGCTTTCAAAATGATTGATGGCACGAGTGTCATTTTTGTCAGGCGGCGCTTAATCTGTGATCGCGTCAATCACACTTTTTTTGATTCTTTAATGACAAATTTATCTTGCGGGGCCACAGAGTCGATTTTCATTTTTCTCTCATCCTATTTTATTCTTTTTCCTGTTGTTCTGTTGCCCTGACAGTTCCTATTCGGAGGACAAATGAGTGTGCCCGCTTCACCCAGGTAGTATGTGAACCGGTGCCAATATTCTTTCAACACTCCTGCTGAATGGCCGGACAGATGGCTCCAAACGATGTGACTAGCTGCTTCAATAAAACCCTGGAAGGCAGTGCTGCCTCATTAAACACTAACAAAGATTATTATGCCATCCACTTCCTTCCCCCTCTCTCTAACTTTCTGTCTCTATTTTTCTCCTTCTGTCATTTTCAATCTAACTCCTTCTCTCTATTCAACTAAACTCGCAACATCTTTTGTCCAAGGAAATTGTGTGTGTGTGCATGTGTGTGTCTGTGTGCATTCCTCAGTGATGTTATCGAAACTCATGAATACAAACTCTGCTGTTTTAATGAAAATGTGGGACAGTGAAATGCTCTGTTGCTGTCGAGCCTCCCTCCCGTGCCTCTTAGTTGACATTTAGCACTGTAGAGAGAAATGGCCTGCTTGGTAATTAAACAGAGTAGGTAGGATGTGATTAACTGCAACACAAATGGCATGAAATGGCAATAAAAACAGATATATGAAACGATTGTTTGGGGATGCTCTCATATGCTCAATAGACCCAGTACACTTGTGCAAACCACCATCTGTTGACGCTTTCGCATTCTGTTTATTCAAAAGCAGGATAAGCAAGTTCTGTTTCAAGCAGCCTTGATATAACGCGCTGCACAACTTTCTTAAATGTAATGCTGTATGTGTGCTGCTGACTAACATCAGTATGTATGGATTGCACTGAAGTGTCCCAATTTCAGCGTAGCCATTTAGACCAAATCTCAAAAGCAGTATGTGAATGTGCATCATTGCCAGCAGCTACATTTTATGGCTGATTTCACCTTACTCCCAGATAATTTTGTTTAAATGTCAAATATATACTTTGCACAGCGCAATGAGAACATTTGGGCCAACTTGTGCTTTTGTCTTTCTGCACAAGCACTTAAAGTTTGCACCGAGCACGCAGATACCGTAAAAGGTTCACAGAAACCACTTTAGGCCCAAATAAACACTTTTTCATCACTAGTAAACATTTAATGCGTCACTAGACCATTGGGACAAGCTGGTAAAGTGATTTTACTTCTGGTTATTTATTCTAAAATCCAACCCTGACTGGGGAAAAAAAACTCTCAAAGGGGGGGCAGTTGTGCCAACTAAGTGCATATTTAAAGCTTATATAAAGTGCATTTGCCTTTCAAAGGAAAGTGGAACCCTGTCTATTCAAATATTTTGTGTTGAGCTCACAGCTGGGTCAATTCAGGAAGTAGATTCTGCTTAGTGTTCCAAATTGTTTATATCCAGGTCAATAAGAAATAATTGACAGCAAATGTGCTATAATTAGCAAACGAAGCTGCAGTTGTTTCCTTTTTTCAGCTTTGAAGTGACTGAATTGAAACGGCTCGTCGGAGACAGCAGGGAAAGATGAGAGGGACGCGGAGCAGAGGAGCTGCAAAAGGCGCAATCCAGATGAGATGTGATCCCGGGCCAACCGGGGGAATATGTGGTTTCATCATCTCTAGGTGCGTCGCCTCCCGTGTATTTTTATCTCCAACTCAGAGATATTTACTCAACCTGAACAAACAAATTAGCTCTCTTTTCTTTCTGCTGAGCCAGAAGACACTCCCACTAATGAGTGCAGAAATCAGACTCAGTAGCCAAATCTGTGGAAGCGTATTGGTTAAATTTGATTTGCAAAGTGGCTCGCAGCAGAGCAAACTATGTAAAATACCACCGCTTAAGAGACTTAAGTACCTTGGTGGCTGGACTAATATCCATACGCTGTAACCATGATGAGCAATAAGAGCCATGACAACTTTCTCTGCACAGCGGCTCACGTGGAGGAGCTCAGCTGTGGAACCTCTCTGCCCCACCCGAAATGTCCCTCCACCTTGATTTCCCTATGGAAAGCAGTCCAGCAAGTGTGCCAGCATCGAAACACATCATGCTGACAGCAGACTCCCAGGAGGATGTGTTTAAAGCAAATAGGTGCGGCGTACTTGCCTCATCTGCAGGTGTGATTTGGACATCTCGAGGAAGCAGACTGTATTTTTTTTTTTTTAAATGATGACCAGCTGTAGCCTCATCATGTATACATCACAGCCAGAGAATCATGAAAAGGTGAATGAGATGACAGTGCTTGACTTCTATTTTCAAGAGGGTTCATAAAACTGTCAGCTTGATATTAGTTCCCAGTTATGTGGCACATTAAACCACACAGTGACTCTTTTTAACCTGCATTTTAAAATAAATAAAAAGACTCTTCAGAAAATTTATAGCTTTAAAGGCAGCAACTAATGGTTGTCTCATCACACTGCTGTATAGTCTATCCATCAGTTTGCAGAAAGCCTTCAAACCGCTGAGGAGTCTGCAGACCTTCAAATGGAATGAAAGCATCTCTAATCAGGCTTATAAAACTTTCACTACTGTAGTGACATGCTGATGAATATGTCATAGAGACATCCACACACAGACAAAGGGTGATAAAAAGAGCACTGAGACAAGAAGGTAAGACAGCGCGTATGGGTGTGTGTTTGGATATTATTGGGCTAATAAAACGTCAGTAACTATTTGGAAGTTTTCAGAAATCGCACATTTATCAGTCCATCAGCTGTGATCGGAAAAAGCCCAGTGCAAGCAGCATCGCTCACAGATGAATGTAGTTTAAGGACCAATGCAAGCGCAAGTTACTGACTGCAAAATTTCACTTGAAATAGACGTTTAAATGAAATACTTTCATTTCTAAAAAGCGGCGCGTGCAGGACTTCTGAGCAGCATCCACCAGAATAGCGCTTTATTTACATTTACATGCTTTTAGTTTACCCACCATTTAGACGAATAACCGTGACTATAACTGTGACTATGAATGGCGTAATGAATGCATGCAACCGAAATCCATTTCTTGATTAAATAAAATTGAGTTCTAAATGTTGTTAAACATGATATAACCAGAAGATTTCTCCTTTGAGTTGCGTTATCCATCAAACAGCCAGACGACGAAGACAAACAACAGACCACAGCTTCGGGATGAAAAAAAAGTCCCATATTCTTAAAATCTCACTTTGTGAACTGCAAAGATGTCTCATAATTATTTCAACTTCTTCTTCTTTTTTCATTAAAAAAATCTTTCAGATCTCTTAAACCTGCACAATCTAACTTTTGCTCTAATATCTTTTTTCTAAGTTTAACGGTTTTAGGATAAAAAAAGCATTTCCAACCTTTTCTTTGCATTTTCCCACAGTCATTGAATCGATGACTTCACAAACCAGTTGTATCTAATTAGCCTGTCATTTAATATTTGACGAATTTCGAGTTAAAACTTTTAAGTCCTAAGGAGGGGAAATACGATCCTACCATCACTGTCGAAATGCTTCCAAATGTCCAGGAACTGGGACGCGGTGACCTCGGCCAGTTGCAGGTGAGGAGGCTGCTGAGCTTTGTTTGCCATGATGCTCTCGACCGATGCTGCTGCAAGTCAGACGCGACAAAAATCCGCTACTAACTTTTCTGTCTTCTTCAAACGCACGCCACACTGTGGCCCCGGCGCGCCGCCCGCCGCTTTTTAACCTCGGCGCAGGAGCGGTAGCACCGCCACACGGCCACTGGGGGCGCACTGCCACCGACAGTGTACAACTGACTCAGCGTCCCAGCGTATGCGCTTCCAAGCTTGATGTAGTTGTGTGATAGGACGTCTTGGGCACTGCAGTAGGCTGATGTGTGTGTGTGTGTGTGTGTGTGTGTGTGTGTGTGTGTGTGTGTGTGTGTGTGTGTGTGTGTGAGAGAGAGAGAGAGAGAGTGCGAGGGAGAGAGATGCAGATACTGTGTAGATTGACTGTTTCGCTATTGCATCATCATCATTCATTTCAGATCCGTGTGTGTGTTTACTCTGTTGCAATGCATATATGCCAGTTCACGTATTTCTGTATGCACGGGAAAGTCATATGTGTGTGCGTGTGTGTGTTCGCCTTCCGAGCGTGAAGCTCCCCGAGCCTGTCTGTCAGCGCGTGAGGCTTCACAGACCTAATTAGAACTCACACACTAATCACATTTCCCACACTGCCTCCAG
>VURO01024164.1:14379-27739 GCA_015108175.1 Pelvicachromis taeniatus | reverse complement strand
AGCCAAGGGAACACAAACAAAGACACAGCCCAACGGCTCTCTCACCACACTGCCAGGAAACTGGGTTGGGTTTATATAGCATGGGGGAGGGGGGCGGAGGGGGAGGGGGAAGGGGAGAGGGAGGGGCACAAAGAAGGCGTAAAGACAGGACTAGGAGTAGTATATGAAGGGGAGAAGGACCAAAACCCAGCAGGTGTGCACATCAGCATGTAATGTGTCAGCGTGGCTCAGTGCCAAACCCACTGTAGCCTCTGCAGCACAGAAGTATACACTGAATTTTCAACAAGGTTGCAGTGATGTTGATTTATCTTTCACCTTGCTGAACAGTGCTGTTAATTCGCTCATCTCTGAGCTTTGGCAGAGTTCCTGCATCTAATATCATTTGACTCCAAAGTGTCTGCACCCACTCATATAAACAATCTCCTTTCTTAGGTGTGATAAATTATTAAACTGAGGTCACGTGGCCAATAGCTTAGATAGAAAATTGGTCTAAAATATTTCTCTAATGTAATTTTATCAACTGCACCTTGTTGATTGCCTCTGTTAACGTAGATGCTATTTCTGACATTAGTTTGTATGAACGTCAGAATTCCCCAAAGGACTGCACGTTTTTTTGTAATCTTTGGACCAACATGCTCCATAAAATACGTGCACAACGACAGACATATACCAACAGTCTGCAGCCTGTAACTCAGATGAATATGATGATTATGTGGTCAACAAGCTTGCTGGCTTACAGTGCTATGACTTTAGCACTGTAAAACAGGAGTTGTTCTCTTTGCTTTGCCTGGTGAAATAAAGGAAATACATATTAATAAATAATTCCACTATATGCTAACAAAAGCATGGACTTTTCTTGTTTAATGGAACTGGGCATTTTTAGTTTTTGTTCTTCTTTTTTTTTTTTTGCATTTATTTTTAATTACAACAGCAATAAATCCTTAGCTGCTTATGCATTTCACATCAACTTATCCTGACGACTAGAGTGATAAAACACAGTTTTATTACAACAGATAGTTACTGTATACAAGTAATGTGTCTTTTAAGTCCAAAGTTACACTGTTGAATACTGCATTACAAAGTCTAGCCCCAGGCTCTCCAATCATAACATACAAACGACAAACAACTGTGGTGCTGTCACATGGATCCAGCACTGTTGCTGTTACAGAGGTGCCTCTTTTTTACCTCGGACAGCCTCCCTCCCTTCCCACATTCAAGTCGTCACTCTGCTTCCCCCATCCCCCTCCCCCATCCACGTGTTCTCTCTCGTATCTGGATGGGTATGTGCAGGGCTACTTCAAACACGTGCTCTATGCCACCCTGCCCCCTCCCACTACCACCCCCACCACCTCTCTCCTCTCTTGCTATCAGCCTATTTTCCTTTGTTCAGCCCATCTTGCGCTGTGCTGTGTGATTTACTAAAGCCTGGAAGACATGTGATCACTCTGCTGGATACCAAGAACTCCAGGCAGCCAGTGTTTTCAGAGGAGAAGGAAGAGAACGAACAAGGAAAACAATCTGACACAAGCAGCCGACTACTAGGACATTCTGTATGATCTGAGAACATGTTGAATCTGCGAGAGGACACTGATTATGTCGAACAGGAATGGATGTCAAATGAAATGTTTGAGTACGATATGTGACACTTTTGAACGTAATTCACTACACCAATCAAAAACAGCTTTATTTAAATCTGAATATCCAAACACCTACTCAGCCAATAAATTAGGTTAAGTTTGATGATGGACACGCAACATATATGATTTTAATACAGTTTGGGATTTTGGATTTGTTTTGGATAATGGATTTTATGACACAGGTGGTTTTGTCAGATGTAGACCCACAGGCTTCCCAGAGCATCTTTATGAATTAACCCCAGTCATCATGTTTCAAATACCTTATTTTGATTTTACATCACTGGTAACACACTACACCATAATGGACTGAAATCTTGAAGCAAGAGCAGATACAGACAGAGGTACAGACGGGTCAATCTTAAGTCAAAATCAAGTTCTTTGGTATCAATTCAACCTGCCATGTTTGGAAAAAGAAAAATGCGGAGGGTAAAGGATGACTTCACCACATTGAGGGGCCATTGGATGGAACCATGTATTCTATAATCGAGGACAAAAACACTGACCACTATCCAGAATGTATTGTTGTTGAAGCATTGAATTAGGAGTTCCTTTTGCTGGAATTAAGCGGCTGAGAGCAACTCCTCAGAAACAACCCCGCACCATAATCCCCCCCTCTACCGAACTTTACACTTAGCCCAATGCAAACACAAGCACTACTGCGTCAATGCTTTGCATTTCACTTGGTGATATGAGGCTTTGATTCAACCATTGAAATCCCATTCATAAAGCTTGTATGCACTGTTCTTGTGCTAATCCGACAGACAGATTGTTTTCGTCACACTATTTCTACTATTATTAATGTTTCACAAGAAACAGCGCTGTAATAATATTTAGATGCTCATAAAGACAAAGTAGTAGGAACTGCTTTAAATGATGATGCACTGCAAGGTTAAGTGCTAAGCACAAAACCACACGTAAACAACTTGTTAATGTTCTGAAAGCAGTTGGGAGACCATATTAAGAATGTAACCCTCCTCCACACTAAACTTTTCTGAAAGACTGAATAATGCAGACAAACTTTTACATTTGATGGGAAACATCACATGGAAAAGTTTGTCTGTGATTTATGTGTTTTCAAGGTTATCTATAGTATTTCCTTACACTAAAGATGGCATTTTGCTAAACTGAAAGACTTTGTTCATTCCTTAAAGAAACAGCTTCTTTAGCTGAAACATAATTTATTACTTCTTGTCTTTTTCATGATAGTGAACAGCTTGTTATTCATCTTATCTCAACTCGTCACAGGCCTCAAGGGCTAGTTGTTGTTCGGGCAGAGCAGCCAGGCCAAATGTTTCCTAACATGACTGCGCTGAAAAAAACAAAAACAGAGCAGAGATACAGCATTCCAAGCGTGCTAAGAATAGCAAAGTGGACCCTGTGCTCCCAGCACTAAGTTCACAACTAGTCTTGGGCAACAGGCAGAGTGAGTCTGAGCACAATGCCAAAACTTTGGCAGGTCGATGTGTGCGTGCTCAGCTGAATGTTTGCCTTGAGTTCATTTAGGGTTACACATAACATCGGTTATTCACATCTAAGTGATTTTATGCCATAATTTCCAATTAATGTGTCATTTATGACATGAAATGGCATTTATTAACCCTTTTGGTAAATATAACAAGTAGTTATAATAATTCACAAAGTTCTCAAAAGTTTTTTCACCATTCTGAAATTTGCTTCAAAGATAGAATTGATATCTTCTGTTAGCAACCCGCAAGGATTTATCTTCCAGATAGGGGATGATGTTCAATCTGCAGAGGTTTATGTACTGATTTTGTATAGCACTGTTTCCATCAAAATGCAGCACAAACTTTAATTACAGTTTGACAAAATAATTTGTCTTTTGTAGTGATGGAAATGTAGTTCTTGTGGAGAACCTCTTCCCAGTAGATTAGCTCCTGGGAACTGTTAACTACTATCCATTCTGCTTATCAGTTCCACTTCCACCACAATCAGCTGGTTTCAGTTCATGTGCAAAACACTAAGCTAGCCCGGGTAGAGCCCAGCGTGATGTTAAAGATGAGTAAATGCCAACCTCAGTCCAGTAGCATTACCCTGATCTTCAACAAGTAAGAAATGGATGAGCAGTCAGGCTTGCAGCTTCAATTTCTACCTGTTCATTATTTAAAATGAGAATTATTGGGGTGATGGCTTTGAAGTGTCTTTGCTCTAGTTTTCATCTTTTGTTTGTGTTGTTGGCTTTGTGTTCATACCTAAAATACTAAAAGAAATATCATATGTGTCCTTATTAGAATATGGATTTGTGTTGGTGTGTGGGGCTGTAGCCTAGTTTTATATAGATAACTCATAATTATGAATACATTTAAGGTCATTTTACAGAGAAACATAAAAGTAATGTAACAAGTAGTGAAAGTAATTACTTTCTCCTGGGAGTAATTAAGTAGCATGCTGCATTACTTATAAGGAAAAGTGCTCTCTCAAGTACATTACGTGTTTTGAGTAATGACCCCAACACTGATCACAACAAAGGAGGGGAGATATCGCCAACGGTCACAAACATTTGCCTACACAGCATGCAATCAATGTGGACTAATGTAAGGTTGTTGATAAGGTAAATGACTTATATAGTGCTCTTCCACTACACCTCAACATTCCAAGGGCTTTATAAAACTTGCCAACTCTTTATTATCTATGCTTTTCCTACTAAGTGCTTTTTATCTAACATTCATACTCCAATGGATTCATCGGAGACCAACATAATATATTACAGTTGGGTTACCTGGGTTAATATCTTGCTCACTTATATTTGGCACGCAAACTGGAGCATGTCAAAGGCTTAAGACTTCCCTTTTTGACAAAGCTTATAGTTTGGACTGGATCAGGTGACCCTGAATCCACCCTTAGTTATGCTGCAATAGACCTGGTCTGTTGAGGACTTCTGATGATGCACTGTTTCTCCTTCTCTCAATCTTTGCCCCAGTCTAAGATCCAGAGTGCTCAGGTGCAGGTTATCATCAAAGAAGTCTCTGTACTAGTCTTCCAGTTGGGGTTGCCCAAAAATATCCCCAAAGTGTGACACTGCCACCACCATGCTTCTAAGTAGGGATGGTATTTGCCAGGTGAGTGTGGTGCCTGGTTTCCTCCAGACGTGTGGCATTCAGACCAAAGACTGCAACCGTTGCTTCATGAGGCCAGTTTTGTTTCTCATGGTCTTTGAGTCCTTCAGGTGCCTTTTGACAAATTCCAGATGGGCTCTCAAGTGCCTTTTACTGAGGAATGGATTCTTTCTGGCCATGCTAACATCGATTGAGTGCTGCAGAAATGGTCAATTATGGTGACCATCAGGTTCTTGATCAGCTCGCTGACTAAGACCCTACTACCCCAATCACTGAGACTGGTGGAG
The DNA here is from genome assembly GCA_015108175.1 of Pelvicachromis taeniatus. Taxonomy (NCBI): domain Eukaryota; kingdom Metazoa; phylum Chordata; class Actinopteri; order Cichliformes; family Cichlidae; genus Pelvicachromis; species Pelvicachromis taeniatus. Next base: position 22,741 of record VURO01024164.1, on the reverse strand, counting down.
TGGCCTGCTCTTGGAAGGGTCCTGCTGGTTCAAAGCTTCTTCAGTTTACCTGTGATGAAGTGCTCATTGGGACCTTTAGTGTACCTTTCCTCAGATCTGTGTTTTGATTGAATCCTGTTTCAGAGGTTTGCAGACAAGTCTTTGGACTTTATGGACTGGTTTGTGCTCTGATACGCAAATTTATGGGAACTTACATATTTATATAAACAAGTGTGTGACTGTCTAAATCATGTCCGATCAATAGAATTCATCACAAGTGGACTTAGTTGTCAGTCAAGCAGTAGAAGTGTCTGACAGATGATCAGAGGAACACCTGATCTTAATTTTGTGTGTCATGGCAAAGACTCTATGACTCTCATGTTATATTTTTGTTATTTATTGGTAATAAATTTGCAAGAATTTCAAGTAAACATTCTTCACTTTGTGTTTAGAATTTTGAGGCAAAATACATTCAATCCATTTTGGAATAACATAACCAAATGTTGAAAAAGTGAAGCACTGTGACTACTTTCCTAATGCACTTTAGGCTTCAAAGGTACATTTGAGCTACCCAAGCCATAGGCAAAAATGTCCTCTGTTCTCTTCTTTATGAAATATGTTATTAGGCGAGGACAAATGACAAAAAAAATCTTACCCATGACTAAATGTGCCTCTGTATGTGTTTGATTATTTGATGGTTGATTGCGACCATTCAGAGTGCTCTGATGCCAAATGAATTTGAGAGATGATGTACAGCTGGGAACGCAATTTCTTATCATGGCTCTGTTTTAAAGGTTTTATGTCTTCTTACTAGATGAGGGCAGAGCATTTTCCACTATTAAATGATATTTAGTCATAGTTTCATGTTGCCTTTGTTAATGCACCAGTTGGCCAACATTCTGTGATAATAAGGTATATGAATTAGAGCTACCCTTTGGACTTTTATAGTGTGCTGAAATAGTTAATATTTCCAATATTGGGTTGGTGATAATATTGGGTAAGTGATGGCTTTAGCTGGGGAGCAAATTCGGCTACAGACCCTTAATACCTTGTGATGGCAGTGTGAGAAGGGATGATGATGTCCAAGTTATGGATACTGTTGGACGGTCGTTCACACCCTCTCCATCACGTGTTGGACAGTCACAAAAATGCATTTAGCAATAAGCTCAGTCCACCATGATTTGCCACAGAATGTCACAGGAAATCATAATTACTGATGTACTTTTAATTATATAATGTGGTAATAGTGGGGTAATAAGGTGGAAGCAAGAAGGTAGTCTTGATACATTAAAAGCAAGTTATTATGGCAATATTAGCAAAGTAATATAGCGAAGACAAATGATTGAAAATTGATATTTTATATCAACAATAGACAGAGTAATATGGCACAGAACTTTATATAAATGAGTAATAATTAAGACAGTCAAAGATTTGGGGGTGAGAATGTGTAAAAACATATGCCTGTGAGAAATTACTAATAATATAGTATATAATCAAATGTAACAATACGATATACAATATACATTGGGGCAAAAAAGTATTTAGTCAATTCAATTCAATTTTATTTATAAAGCCCCAAATGACAACAACAGTCGCCTCAGGGTGCTTTATATTGTAAGGTAGATCCGACTATAATAAGCCAATTGTGCAAGTTCTCCCACTTAAAAAGATGAGAGAGGCCTGTAATATTCATCATAGGTATACCTCAACTATGCGAGACATAATAAGAAAAAAATCCAGAAAATTACATTGTCTGATTTTTAAAGAATTTATTTACAAATTATGGTAGAAAATAAGTATTTGTTCCCCTACAAACAAGCTCTCACAGACCTGTAACCTCTTTTGTAAGAGGCTCCTATGTCCTCCACTCATTAATAGTGTATTAATAGCACCTGTTTGAACTCATTATCAGTATAAAAGACACCTGTCCACAACCTCAGTCACACTCCAAACTCCACTATGGCCAAGACCAAAGAGCTGTCAAAGGACACCAGAAACAAAATTGTAGACCAGCAGCAGGCTGGGAAGACTGAATCTGCAATAGGTAAGCAGCTTGGTGTGACGAAATCAACTGTGGGAGCAATTATTAGAAAACATACAAGACCACAGATAATCTCCCTCGATCCGGGGCTCCACGCAAGATCTCACCCCGTGGGGTCAAAATGATCACAAGAGCTGTGAGCAAAGAGCCCAGAACCACACGGGGAGCCCAGTGAATGACCTGCAGAGAGCTGGGACCAAAGTAACAAAGACGACTATCAGTAACACACTACGCCACCAGGGACTCAAATCCTGCAGTGCCAGACGTGTCCTCCTGCTTAAGCCAGGACATGTCTGAAGTTTGCTAGAGAGCATTTAGATGATCCACAAAATGATTTGGAGAATGTCATCTGGTAAGATGAAACCAAAATAGAACTTTTTTGTAAAAACTCTACTTGTGGTGTTTGGAGGAGAAAGAATGCTGAGTTGGATCAAAAGAACACTGTACCTACTGTGAAGCATGGGGGTGGAAACATCATGCTTTGGGGCTGTTTTTCTGCAAACAGACCAGGATGACTGATCTGCGTAAAGGAAAGAATGAATAGGGCCATGTATCATGAGACTTTGAGTGAAAACCTCCTTCCATTAGTGAAACCTGCCTGGGTCTTTCAGCGTGACAATGATCCCAAACACACTGTCCGGGTAACAAAGGAGTGGCTGCGTAAGAAGCATTTCAAGGTCCTGGAATGGCCTAGCCAGTCTCCAGATCTCAACCCCATAGAAAATCTTTGGAGGGAGTTGAAAGTCCGTGTTACCCATTTTGAAGTAATGTAATTAAAGTACACTAACCTGTAGAATAGAGTGTTTGAAGAGGTTAACGTGTGATATGAAAGGGCCAGACACAACCCTAACGGGCACTCGGCAAAGACAGTTAATAAATGTGTATCTATTTAATAACATTCAATGACATCTTCTTGCTTTGTATATACATTGGTACATGTCTTTGAATGCGTATTTCAACAGAGATCATGCAGCAGTGACTCATATGGCAGTATCACAATCACTATGAAAAGACAGTTTTGATGACTACGTACGCACAGCCACGTTCTTTACAGTGTATTAGTCATTACACTGTAAAAAAAAATGTCCATCTGAACTATCCAGCTATTCAAGCTGTATTTATATGTAAAATTATATAGCTCCAGTCAAATTGTAGCAAAAAAGACATCTAAAAAAACATAAAATAATAAATGAATAAATAAACAAATAAATATGCTCATTGTAACTTCTTTTTCTTTTTAAGAAGCCAGAAACCAAGGCTGTTGTCACACAAATGTTTTCACTTTAATGGAGGTGAAGAGTGCAGCATAAAAGATGAATCTGCAATTGCCACATCAGGCAATAAAAAAATATATACATTTGAAATAGAGGAACTTTCATCCTCTGTCAGAGTAAGAGCAGTTGTGTACTGACAGCTGTGAGACAGACAAATATTTGTTTCAATTAATGTCCAAGATATACTGGAAACTGTCAAGACATTTATTTAATTAAATAACTTTACAAAGTAAAGAAAAATGAAAATGGTAAATACTGCTAAATAAAATGCCTGTAAATTGAAAATAAACCCCCATGAGTGCTATTACCAAGGCAACTAGTGGGTGAAGTCTAACCCCACCAAGAACTAACCCACCAAATGTTGTGTTATGAATACAATACTGATCCATGATAGAAAAAAAATGAAAATCTCATGCAAATTATTGTATAATTTTAATTTGGAATTTGTCAACTATGACAATAAATAAATCCTTATTCCTTTGACAGCTTGGCTGATGCAGCATCAGCTTGAAGCACAACCAAACCGACTGAGCCAAGAATCCAAAGAGTCAAAGAAAGTCAAACAACTAAGGCTGGTATGTGGGACGCTCTCAAATCAGTCAAAACTTGTAGTTTCTTTTAAACAATTGTTTTGTTTGTTTGTTTTAAATGTGTACAGGAGAAGCTTAGTATAGGTACAAAAACAGATGTGACATATTTTATTCTTACTCTGATGCTACCAGCAAGGTCTACTCAACCTTGCTGTCAGCTCACATTGGTATCAGATATGGGCTGTGTCCTAGAATAGATACAAATAGTCATCCAAAAGAATCACTAAGCAGTAAAGGGCTGTCTTATCAAAAATGTTTTTTTCTAAATACAAGTAAAAATACTGTCAAAAGAAATGTGATCATTCTCAATAAGTCCTTCCACATCGAAATGACCAAATAGGTCATTTTCCAAAATGTCCTGCTAGACCGTTTCAGAAATAACTCTTGTATAAAACTGTGGTTATGTGCTTAAGCTATGGCTACATGTGACACGTTCTGTTTGGGAAAAGTAATAATTACACATTTTGGGAAATACCTTATCTGCTTGCTTCTTAAGTCTAGCACCACTCAAGCACACAAATATTGTGGTTTTAATTTCTCTTAGATCCAGATGTCTTTGTCTAGTGTTGCAGTCACATCATCTAACAAATTCATTCCTGGATTTTGTTGGTGCAATTTTGCATTTCCATTTGATGGCTGTCATACATGATCACAGAAATAGGCTAATCAGAAAAATACAGAAAAATAACAAACAAGCAAACAGACAAACGAGAAGCAATCTGTGTGGAGTTCACGTGTCCTTCCCATGCTCACAAGAGGTCTTTCTAAATACTCTGGCTTCCACCCACAAACCCAAGACATTCATGGCTTAAGTTTACTGCCTCTTCTAAATTGGCCATAGGTGTAAACGTGAGTGTGATTGGTTGTTTGTCTCTGAATTGGACCAGTCTAGACTAGTGACCTGTCCAGGGTGTATCCTGCCTTTGAAAGGTGGGATAAACCCCATCCCCCCATAATCCTACATTAGATAAGTGTAATAAAATGGATGGATGGATGGATGGATGGATGGATGGATGGATGGATGGATGGATGGATGGATGGATGGATGGATGGAAATCCAGAGGTTCACAGGGTATGGTTAAAGGGTGAGCACATGAAAAGGCTACAGTGGTACAAAAGGAAAAGCACATTTTTAGTAGTAACTTTGAGTTAAATTGAACACATTTTTTTTACATGGGAGAGCACTAGAGGGTTTAGATCCACAGTCCATTCCCCATAAAAAATTAGAATTACGTAACTCTTTCTGTTAAACATAGCTTGAGATAGTGATTTGTCAGTGTGTTTCACTCTGAAATGGAAGGTCTTATGAAACACTATAAACAAACAAACACTGTTACATCAGTTCATGTAGCAGCTTTGTGTTATTGCTTTTCATATACAGCATATTAGTAACAATCTCTTCATGTTAATCTGCAGGTGAGTGAAGCGGTGACTTAACAGGACCAGACTTGATCCAGGTCATCAGGGCTTGCAAGGTTTGCTTAATGGGGGCCTGATGGGGTGGTGAGACAGGGTGATGTTGGCCAAATGGAACTGCTGAAGCACAACACAGCTTACATCAAGAGACCTAGGAATTTGAGAGCTAGACCCCCTTCCCCCCATGCTAACGCAGACATTAGTAGAGAAAGAGCAACTTGAGCACAGATGCATGAAAGGATGTGGTAGCACACGCTCAAACACAGGGTTATAAAACAACATATGCTCTTGTTTCTACAACACGGAGCAGCAGGTGGGACCCCCTCCATTCTCACGCTGGACAAGAAAAGAAAAGCATTCGGTGCATACAGTATATATTTCCTTGTTGTGAATCAAACAGTGTAATATATAAATAATTACATTCTTCTTATATATTTGGATAGTTAAATTCGAATTCTTTAAGGATCCTTAAAAAGAAAATTGCGAAAAAGTTCAGTTTTTAAAAAGCGTTCGATGAGTAGAAGCAGCAGCCTATTAAATAAACAGATGTGAAAACAACTACAGTTATTTTTCATCATAAATGTCACAAAGAAGCGGTGTAATGAATACACAACACATAGGCCTCAATGAACTCAACTGTAGTTTTCCTCGCTCTACTGCAGACAGAAACACATTTTACTGTACCTAAGAGGCAATTTATTTCAGTGACCTTTTTACAAATCTGTTTGATGGAGCCTTCACTCCCTCTCTCCCTGGATGAGGCCAAGTGGCAGAGAGGGACAGCAGCTGGAGCAGTGGTCTTTTCTGATTACCCTGTGTGTGGCTCTGTCCTATTGCTGACAGAAGTTGCCTTTTTTTTCCCCCCCAAAAAAATGCATTAATCATGTTGTGGCAATACACGAAGATCTTATTGGAATAAACATGCAGCAGAGTGACAGTCAGTGTGAATGAACCAGGTTGAGTGGCGCTGTGGGTGGCTGGAAAGAAAGGGGTAACGAGAAGCACTCGGTAATATGAAACCTGCACATATACAGCTTGAGGGACTGATAGAAAGAAAGCGTGCTAAACAATCAAAAAGACTTGGTCAGTGATGTTTTTGTCTTTTATCTGCTCAGATGCAAATAAACAATTTACATCCAAACCAGGCTTTGCAGAGAAGCTATGGTCATTACATAATGTTGCACGTAGGCCCGTCACGGCGATAACATGTTGATACAAAGCTGCAAAAGCACAGTATGTTGGGCCACTGAGGCATGGTATAGATGGAATGCAGTCTACATGAGTAAAGATCAATACCAAAGTGCAGCTGTGTCATTACTAACTGTCAGAACACGTTTCCTGTCTCTCTAAGATCAGCAAGTAGTTCTTAAACAAGGTCAAATAAGCAGAATAGTCTGAAGAGTGTTCACATTATTACATGTAGTCACAAATTGCCGTTCTCCACAGAATTCCTTAGAGAAATGAGCTGCACATTGTCCTGAGTATAAAGGGTTATAAAGAGTCTTATTATGAAACAAAAGCAAGTCGTCTTTTATCAACACACCTGCTTAAACTTAGATATATTTAGTTGATTTGCTTAAGTCATGTTTTATTTGTCCACCGTGTGTGGAACCTCATACAGGAAGTATGGATTTTTTTCAGTCTATGCGCCACTATGCAGCCCCGTTTGGCAGCTCACAATGTCAACCTTTTATATACGTATGTAAATACTGAAGCCTGAATTCAATGCCAAATATAGTGTGTCTACAACCCAGAGAAATGCTTTGGCAAAACTGTTCACTGAATGGACAGATAGTATAGTAATTAGGCATGTCCAAATGTTTATGTTTAAATTGATTACTGGTAACACAAAATCCTTAGTTTAATATAGTTTAATATAGTTTAATATACCACTGAGGTGAGCTCAAATGTGAGGTCATCTTTCCAACAGCTGAAACTTGGTGGAAACCAACAAATCTACAACAGAATAACTAAAAAAAAAAAAAAGAATTGAGCTGTTACAATGGTCCAAATCTTCAGACTGGCTGAAATTTTGAGGTGGGTCTTTAATAGACCTGTGCATAAATAAATAATTGCAAACCTAAATGAAGTGTGCCAAAACAATGATATGTGACTGATAAAATCAGGCAAAAGATGATAACTTCAATTTAAAGGTGGTTCTCCAAGCTATTGGAGAATGTACTTTTTCACTAGATTACATTGAGTCCTGTGAAAACTTTCGTTTTCAAATCAGTATAGTTATGCATTGGTGGTGGCTCGGGAGGCAGAGTAGGTCTGCCTCCTGATCAGAGGTTGTTTTTTAAGATTCCTCCTTCCATGAAGTTTGGCTTAACAACACCAACATGAGGACACGGCTAATCTGGCTCCATAAAAATGTAACAAAGCTGCCAGCATTTGTAAATGCCACTCAATCACATAATTTAACATTTTAAAAACCTCTTAAAATTCACACTTTTTTTTGTTGCACAGGTATTGGATAATTTCTTGACTAAGTAGAGTGATTCTCCCCATTTTATTAGCCACATAATGTGAACACGAGCAGGAATTCAGTCTTCCATACTGAGAAAGTTGTAATAAGTGTGATTTAGAAGTGTCTTTGGGTGGATTTAGTTTTCTTTATGGAAAGGCTGAACAAAAGAGGAAACAGCCAGCTTGGCTATGTCTAAATATAACATAATTGAATCAATATAGCTATCTATTCTATCTCTCTATCTAGAGAGATAGAATAGATAGCTCTCTTCTATTTTGCAACTTTTAGATGTGTGAAAGTTGCAAAATACAACTTTATATCTGCTGTCCATATATGTGAATAATACAGTTTGGGCTTATAATCTTCTGTCCCTAAAAGCTTGTTCTTACACAGCACACTAAATTTAATTTTGAAGAAAATATATTTTGTCCAAGACTCCATCCATCCATCCATCCATCTTCTGCCGCTTATCCGGGGCCGGGTCGCGGGGGCAGCAGCCCAAGCAGAGAAGCCCAGACCTCCCTCTCCCCAGCCACCTCCTCCAGCTCATCCGGGGGAACACCAAGGCGTTCCCAGGCCAGCCGAGAGATAT
>VURO01024162.1:0-12343 GCA_015108175.1 Pelvicachromis taeniatus | reverse complement strand
AGGGCCCCCCGCCCCCCCCCCGCTCCCCCCCCCCCCCCCCCCCCGTGTCCTTCGTCCTGTTTAGGACTCAAACTATTTTATCCAGGGAGCTTGATCTCACCCCTCCCCTCCAGTCAGTGTTGAGCACTTTACAAACGAGCCCAATACTTGCTGAGCTGTTCCTGCGACGGCGGCGGTATCTCTCCAGGGTCGTGCCGGGTACGGGTTGGCTTGGGCGCCACGTTCTTGCTGACCTACTCACTACCTGCCTCTAATGGGTCATATTTTAGCTCCTGTGGCGGTGACAAATGGGCACACTCTAAAAGCCCTGTCCAAGGCGCTGAAACTCGGTTGATCTATGACTGAGTCCCGCTGATAAATGCCTCCTATCAGTTTGTGCATGACGCCGATTCATCACCGCGCTGAGGTTTGTTCTGGGAATCCATATTGGATTTTTAATGAAAGAGAATATAATGCAATTCAAAGTCAATGGGTTTGCCAATGCCCTCACACTTTGCACACACACAGTCATTAAGGTGCATACACACATGCTTACACACAAACAAACCATCTCTCTTGTCATGATGTTGAGATTGCATTGCATTTCCCTAACAGCGTTAAAGTGTCTGCCTTGAAGGGCAATCCCTGTAATTGTGTTTGTCTCCTACAGACCTCACACACAAACTACACAAACCTCATCCACACAAAGTAGTGTTTGAATTGTTTCGTGGCAGCGCACACATGGTATTTTTCTTTTTTTGATATGGAAATTGTCTAAATTTCAAGAGAAAGATTGGAGTTATGACACTACACGGGTTTAATGAAAAATGTATTTCTTCATAAAATTGTTTACATTATAATCAGTTTTATTGTACACTAGGCTAACAAGTTTCTTTCTGCCATTATAAACTATCTTTGCTTAATGTAACACAGCAAAGAAAATGCTTTCTGCAGACGTCAAAGCTGCGTTGACAAGGTATTTAAGACGAGAAGAGTTCCTGTGCTGTGCTTTACTCTGGTTGCACTGCATGAATGACCAGTAGCCGTGTGGATTATAGTCGAAATATCTGCCTGATTAAGCTATAATGACACAATTTCAGATTCAGAAAATCGTTTTTAGCCAGTTACGCAGGAGTGTATGATTTATCCGCTGCTGAAGTCCGCTTGTGGAAAGAGGGTTCATAAACTGTCCAGTGTCCCTCACTCTCATCCTCACTTAATCCCAAAGCACCGCTACATACAAGGACACGTCTCACACGGAGTCATCTGTTAAGTCTATTACAGTTGCCGTCACCTTGATCCCAGATGCACCAAACTCAAGGAAGGAAGAAGACGAGGAACGAGTGTCGGCAATCAGCAGCGTTTCAGCTTGGTCGACCATTAATTTCCTGTAAAACACCTGGCTGTACAGAGATGTATAGATGACAGAGCAAGCCACAGCAACCATGATAAAAAACACAGCACAAGCAGCCGTTGCCGCATTGTCCCATTTGTGGGTCGTCTTCCTCGGGACTGCTGTCTCCTTTGTGGTCACATTGACGCAGTCCCTGCTGGATCCAGGCTGTGCTGACATCACCTCAACACAAACCTGGTAGCGAGTGGACGGCTGTAGTTGCTTGATGTGATACTCTTTGACATCAGCAGGAAGCCTGGCTGTAAATGGCATCAAGAGGTGGCAGCCCTCTGCTAAAATGGACCAATTTAGCTGTGAAAGCAAAGCACCTGTGCTTTCCCACGAAACAATGACAGAATAAGACTGGACAGACATGATATATACATGTAAAAGTTGTTTCGAAGGCAGGGCAGTGTATCCGTTCACTGAAACGAGCACAGACTTTAAGTCTGCCCCGACAAGATTGTGGGCGACGCAGGTGTACGAGCCAGCTTCCTGTTCCGTGGCATCGTAGATGTCAAAGGTTCCTTCTGGGTGCATGTAGTACTTATTGGAAATGCTGCCAGGTATGACCCTGACACCTGATGGTGTCACCCAGTAGATCTCAGGCTCTGGTTCTCCAAACGCCCGACAGTGCAGTGACACTGAGCTCTCTTTGCCGATCTCAACTCGATCTGGGAGGCTCCCAGGTGAGATTAGGGGAAGGCAGATCTCTGTCATCTCCCTGAAGTGCACCTTTCGGACATGCTGCCCTTGGTACTCTGGAGGTTCCACGCAGAACAGAGATTCGGGCTCCATGAAGCGAATGGTGGTCCTGTTCGTGTTGACCCAGCGGATGACACAGTCACACCGGATCGGGTTGCTGTGCAGGCTCACCTCTCGCAGGTTGGGCAGTGCCTCCACGGTACTGCGATGAAGTCCGCTCAGGGAGTTGCTGTTGAGCATCAGAGTCTCCAGTCTGGGGAGCTTGTGGAAGGCTCTAGGGTGGATGTAGGACAGCCTGGGATTGTTTGTGGCCTCGATTTTTGTCAGCTCCGGCAGGTTGTTCAGGGCGAAACTGTCGATGGATACAAGCTGAGGCATGCTGTTGATGCCGAGCTCTTTGAGGTGCAGCATGTCCATAAAATCACCTCTCTGTATTCTCTCAATTGGATTCTTGTTCAAATCCAGAAACTTGAGGTTCTGAACTCTTGTCAGAGCTGCTTGGGGTACTCGATTAAGCAGGTTGTCAAAAAATGAGATGCTCTCCAAATTGCCAAGCCCAACCAGAGTGTTATCGGGAATTTCAGTCAAATTCATCCTGGCAAGCACAAGGCTTCGAAGGTTTGCCAAGGGCTTAAAGTTCATGTCTGACAGGTGAAGGATGGGGTTTTCTCCCAGCATCAATATCTCCAGGTTGGGGAGAGGCTGGAACCACTTGCTGTTGATGCTTGTCAGTTGATTGGAATTGAGATGGAGCCTCAGCAGCCTGCCCAGGCCCTGAAAAGCCTGGGAGCTAATGGAGAAAATCAGGTTGTGGTTGATGTAGAACTCCTGGAGGTTTGGGAGGGAAGCGAGGCAGCTGTCAGAAAGCTCCTGAACCCAGTTCTCTTCCATGTGGAGTGACAGCAGCTGGGGGAGAGACCCCAGACGAACATCGCTCACGGAGGAAATGTTATTCTGGGACAAGTCAATTTCAGTGATGTTGGACAAGTAATCCAAACTTTTCTCCACATTAACAATGTTGTTCGTCTGCAGCAGCAGTACCTGTGTCTCTGAGGGGAGTCCCTGCGGTAGCACTGACAGGCCCAAGTCATTACAGTCCACGGTGGTAGCCTCGGTGTAAATAGAGCTGGGAGAAAACCAGGGTCGTATCTCGCATCGACACAATGCGGGGCAGCGAGCGGCCCCCTCAGAGGCCAGGACGAAAGCAGCGAGAGACAGCTCAGCCAGCAAACAAGCCACAACTGCTGCCTCCTTCATCTTGGCCCCGTATTCCCTTCAGCCAGTAATTGGCCCTTATGGAGTCAGCTGTTAGCGGCGTTAACTTCACAGATAAAAGCTCATTTGTTACTCCAGCACGACAGAGCGGATTTCTGCTGACGCCTGGTCCCCGAAGCTTTGGCCCCGTTGTCTTCCCGCTCTTGGCAAAGAGAGGCAACCTTTCAGCTCGGTGTGTGCCAGGTTGTCACGCACGCTGTGATGTGTCAAGGTCGCTGCGTCCTTCAGGGAGCGGCGCTGAGAAGCAGAGGGGCGGTGGAGGGATGCTGAGGCTGGGGACGAATCACTCTGCCTTCCATCATTATTATCCTCCGTCGCTGTCACTGGTGTCAGTTTCCATCTGGGGAGACAGGGAGAAAGAGAGGCCGATATAACATGCTGCTTTTGTGATGTAAAGTAATTTGAAATTCGGGAATATTGAGAAACCCTGCCTGGGATTACTACTTCCAATTACAGTTACCTCACAGTTTTTCTGTTAAAAGCTTCCAAAATGCAATAACGTTGGTGGATATTAGACAAACTCCGAACTTCAATGAGGTGACCTGGCGACTGTTATTACGTATATTTTTTTTTGATGAGTTTGAATGAGGATATTTCCACAGCTGAAGGGTGAAAGGCAGACAAGCTGAAGTTTTTAATTTTCTGTCATTCGGCTCAAACATGGAGCTCTGAGATGATGCTTAAAAATGTTAATTCAAGAGGCAAAACATTGCAAGTGCTCGCTTCTTTCCCCTGTGTTGTAATTAACGGATTCCCTCCGCCCCCTCCGAACCTCTCCTCTGCTGTGAACAATGCAGCTGCGCACACTTATCAACTCACCCACTCACAAAACACAACGCATGCAGCCACAGCTGATGCGCACCGCCTCGAGGTGTTGTAGACCCACCAGAACTATCTGTCGTGCAAGCTTGCCGCAGGTCTTGCGCTGCGACTCCTGCGCAGCGTTCTGCATAATTCATGAGACGCTGAACCAACGTTGTCGGTGCAGGTGACAGGTCTACAGCGAGCTTTGCCTATGTCGACTGCACGTATTGATGTTTTGATTAATTTGTGACCTTGAGTGCAGAAGCCACAGTTGAGTGTACAACAGTAGATGAAGCTGTCAGTATGAGCTCGAGCAGCCGGCTGCTGATGGGGACGAGCTATGACACTTCATGCATACATTAGCTTGTTTGTGGCACTCTGTGTGTGCTCAGGTTTGCAGAACTGAACGTTGCTCTGTCACTTGTTTGCCTTCCTCGTTTCTTTATCGCGAGCGCTTTTAAAAACCATAAGTTCTTTGTTCTGCATGATAGCTTTGATGCCTCCTGAAAACCAAGTTTCTAAACTAAACACTGAATAAAATTCTGTTACATATCGAGGGTTGACGTTGACATACGCCCGTTTTTATTGGAATTATTGTTTTTTGAATTCCTAAATCCAAAAGCTGCAAAAACAGAGTCGTGGTCCAAAGTTTCCATCTAATCTTTTGTTAACTACATCATGTCAGACGACCTCCAACCAGTTACAGCAGAGAACCACCCCTCCCTGAGCCTGGTTCTGCCCGAGGTTTCATCCTGTTAAAAGAGTGTTTTTTCTTTCCACTTTTGCCAAAGTGCTTGTTCACTGGGGGTCGCTGGCCAGAGCTTGTATTTATTGCTGGGATTTGCTGCGAAGTGTCTTGAGGTGGCACTTGTTGTGAATTGGTGCTTTATGAATAAAGTTGAATTGAACTGAAATGGTGTTATTCCCAACTAGCTGAATATTCAAAATGAGATTTTTTAATTCAATGTTTTCCAAAATTGCGCAGCCTAGCGAGAGGCAACCTGAGCAAAAGTCCAGATGTAAAGCAGGTCAAATAAGGTCTGACTGTATAGGTGCGTATTTTATGTTAATATTATTTTTTTAAGTGATAAATGACCACGTGGAGTACCTTCACAGCCCACACAGGGGCCAGGCGTCAGGGCCAAAGTTCAGCATAATTGTATGCAAATTACTTTGTAACTAAAACTCAAAGTAATTTGAGTGTAATCTGATTTTTCCACTCGGTCAGCAGGAGCGAGGCTCTGCTGCAGATGTTTAGTGAGAGTGTTCATGTTGTGAAAACTAATCTGAAAATTAAAAACATACATGACTTTAATAACCCTGAGTCTCACTGACAGATGGACCCGAAGCAGGAAAATGTTCCCGTGCAGTCGTCGCCCGGTGAGGTTTCTCTCTGTCTGCATCCATCTGTGTGTCACCGTGACAACGTGGGGACCAATGAATGTGCCGCTCAAGCACTTTGAGTCAAAGTGTAATTAGGCTGTATTGGACACTTATTTTTTTTTACACGTTTGCAAATCCTTACAAGGCTCACTTCAAACTGCAATCATTCCTCACTCGTCTGCGTTTTGCTCTTATGCGGCTCATTAAAGCGCTCGCGGGCATCCGGAGACGACAGCGAGCTGCGGTACTGTATCTAACCTTACAGGATTATGTAAATGCCTCTTCACAGACATGGAAACAACAGGTTCATGTATAGTATTTATGGAACAACAGAACCAAGTTTTATGCTAATGAAGCGAGTGTGGTGTGAATGTTAAATGGAGTGTTTAATAGTGGATGTTTTCTCTTTGGGTTGGAGACGGCGCTCTCGGGAGACGCCGCCGTACGCTAATTTAATTTCTCCTGTTTACCTCGGCAGTGCTCACACACTCATTTCCCTCTTATTACTTAACTCTAAAAGCCTGCAGTGACTTCTTCTCCCCTTCCTGCACAAACACAGTTACATAAAATGGAGATCAGAGCGGCGCCGCCTTTCATCACGTGACAGTTTACACGTGGTTATTGTTTTAGTTTGTATTGGAAGAGGAAAAAGAGGAAATGCTGTCAACTTTTTATGTACGTGTGTAAGGCATCACTAACTTCACTGGTGTTCACTTTAATGTGTGAAAGCAAACTCGTTTACACACTTGGACTTTCCACCAATAACTGTTCAAAATAATACTCCTTGATCTGGGGGTTTAGTGTGTTTTTTTTTTTCATATTTGTCACACTTAAATTTTTTACAACATCAATAAAATTTTTATTATCAGACAAAAATGATCAGAGCACATTTTTAAAATTTAGTTTTTAAATGATTTCAAAGCCATTACTTTCTCACACAGGGTAGTTTTGTATAGTTTTGGTCTATTAATACATGAAAACACCACCAGATCACTTTAGGAAAATGATCAAAACGCAGAACCTTTAGTGACTCACAGTCTCGTAGACATCCAAGTCTCACAAAAACCATCCATCAGTATCGCGAGCTAAGACGAGCACTAAACTAAGAAGATGTCCTCTGCATTCCCGTTTTATTTTCGTTTTCCAAATTCCCAAAATCATTTGGGACTACACTTCACTAACCCTGGTCTGAACCACCTCCACCTGCCAGTGCAGAGATAACTGGGAGGTGGATATTATAGCAGAAAAGTCTGGGAACATGATTGTCATTAAGGTCACTTTCACTGTTAACGGCATGACTAAGGTTTCTCGTCGCGGGTCCAAGCTTTCATTAAAGAGGACTTTTCTGCTGTGACGGGCCGTTCACACTTTCTCTAACACGTTTAGCTAACTGCTGTTTAAATGCCCGCTGCACTCACTATAGAGACAATGAAGTGGTTAAAGCTCGCTGGAAGGTTCCTCCCTGAGCTGAAGCTCAGAGCTGTCACGACCTCAGACATCAGAGATCGTACTCTCCACGTTGGTTCTCTTTGAATAGAGGTTATTTCTGCTGAGCGAACGATCGGCGCAATCCGGCCACGGGACCTGTTCGTGCTCGCTCTTTGCCAGTGCAGCACTTAGAGAGAGAGCGACCCTCCCACTGTTGATAAAAGTATTTAGCAATGCATTATTCGACCTGGGAGCTGCTCTGTTTAACCCGGTGGGACTACAGGCCTGGGCACTTTTTTTAAGTGCTGAGTATTGACATTTGGCGAATGGATTAAAGCAGCCCAAATGTGAAATATTGATGCATTTCTTATACAGCGCGGGGGGGGGAGCCAGGGGCCACAGCTCTTAGGGCTCTGCCGTCCTAATGTGGCAGACGTTTCATAAAGTGGTCCCAGTTCTCCATGTTTTATTCAGGACTCGCTGATACGCGGCTATACGCTGCTAACACCCTCCTCTGAGCTGCTGTTCCTGGAAATGTCTCACTTACATTTTTGGAGATAGATGTGAAAGCAAAAACCAAAGTGACTGCCTGCTGATTACACTCAGTTTTTCCTGCTGTTGGAACCTGATCGTAGTGGTGAAGTCACGGGGACGGTGACAAACTGCTCGCCCAGAGGTTGACGTGCAACTTCCTGGCAACACTTCTGATCGCAAGATGAATGCAGAGGTGGCCTGCTGAGAGGCAACCTGTCTCCAAACAATCTGCCACCGGTTGCTGACGGTTTAACTTAAATGTTGCAGTCAGTCTGAAGAACATGGCAGCTTACTAGCAGCGCACCTGGAACTGGACCTGTCACTGAGGCAGCCCCTTTAAAGCCATAATGTCGGCTTTAAAGGGCTTCATTGCACACGGTCGCAATAGTTTTGGTTGCTCAGCAGCCTCCAACCACTCTTTGTCCTCTGTGTAGCATGAGCCAACCAACAAAGGGCAGAAAATTAAACATCTAAAAATGTATTTCATGCAGTGAATGAACCGCATTAAAGCCCAGTACAAGATGAATAATAAAAATATATTTTTGGAAATGTAACTCAGGCAAAGCTACTCTAGGAAAAATCCAAATATAAGACGTTGGAGGGAAAGAAGCAGAGGAGTTTACCTTTAACACTGAGTAAAGTCTTAGGCCGTGTCCACGTGTGAAGGCAACACACGACGTGGAGAACATGCTGCTGCTGCGTCATCACAAACGCCTGATTGCAGTCGTTGCTGCCACGAGTGGCACAACCAGCTCTTAGCTTTAGGCTGCAGAGCAGAACAGACCGTTTTCAGCAGCTGTCCATTCAGGGACAGCTGCTGGAGCGGTTACTTTTGCACAGCACAGCAGCAGCCCAGAACAAGATGAAGAAGCCAGCTTGAATAAAGCCTCACTAATGAGAACGTGAACCGCGGACGTCTGAACAGAAACGTTACAAATGCGACTTAAAGACGTTTTTACAGGTCGGTTGATGGCGGTGCAGCTGATTCAGACTTGAACCTGCAGCTCCACGAGCACGTGGCTGAAGCGGTCTGCTCTGTGCAACATGTGAGAATGGACAGCTGCTGAAAACGGTCTGTTCTGCTCTGCAGCCTAAAGACAGTCTGTCGATCTCTGCATTAAAAACTTTATGGATCGTATCAGTGAGCAGTCGGCCTTCAGCCACAGCTACGCTTCTGTACAGTAACAGAAATCTTTGCTTTGACTATTTCAGAGCTTGTGTTCAGCTGAAATGTTCACTGGATACAATTTGCTGTGAAAGTGTCCCAAACACGAGGTGGACGATCAGATAAACGACTCTGTTTCCCCAGAATAAACTGTGTTTGCTGCTGGCTTTACACTAATTAACTCTTTTATTCATGCACCGATGTAGCCGGCCTTTCCTTTTCTATAGATTGCATAGAAATAACTCTCGTCCCTGCAGACAGATCATCGCCATCACATTCTCTCTCATCTTTATTAGCTGCTGTGTTTTCAGTCAGCTGCTGTGCCTCCACTCTACAGGCGTCTGTCCTTCAATCCCTCGGCTAACACAAATGCCTTTAAGCAAAACACTGAACACCCACCGCCTCTGTGTTTGCTGACCTCTGACCTCCCTGTGGGTGGGAGAAAACTACTGCAGTGTAAGAAAACCCCCTGAAATAAACTCATGTGCTTTTTGCTTTCAAGGACATCTCATGCAGCAGGTCACCAGCAGACCTCAGCCTACTGTATTACATGAATATCCCTGTAAGCAGACGGTAACAGATTCATGATTTCGTCGTCGCAAACAGATTTCCTGTCACTGCCAGCTTGAGCCCATTCGATTGTAAATTGATAGCAGACTGCGTCGTATTGCCACTTTCACGCCATCTCCATGCACCAACGTGGCTTTGGAGACGGCAGCTGAGTGCTGGTGATTGCAGACCGGGTCCTCGTCTCTCAGTCAGCCATTTCAAAACCAACAGGATAACAAGTTCACTGCAAACATTTGCAATAGATTTTGTTGTGCCGCGGTTCACTAAGGTTTTCAGAAGGACCTGTGGTTCCCCCTCTGTCCAAACACGTGCTGCATTAACTCTCTGCTAATCTCACCTGGACCCGCGACACCATCACCCTGGTAAAGAAGGCCACTTCCTCCTCCGTGACCTGAGGAAGAAGAACCTGGACCAGGAGCTGCTGCTGACCTTCTACTGCTCCTCAGTGGAGAGCGTGCTCTCCTCCTGCCGGGTGTTTGTACTCAGGGGCCATGACTGAGAGCAGGGAGGCTGCACAGGGTCATTAACACCACCCACAACATCACTGGCTGCCTTCTGAATCAGAGTTTCTGAGTTATGAGGGTCTGTCTTTAATGGATGTTTACGATGACCCCGCCAAATACAATCAGTTTGATTTAGTGATGCAATCATCACAATGCTGAAAAGTGCCAGAAGGTGCCTTCTCACTTTTTGTTGTGTCAGAGTGGAGACATTTACACTGGTGGAGATTCTCCACATGTATGATGAGCAGTTGTATGACCCTGGCATGTTAGCTCGATGTTTAGTACTGAGACTAAAGGACGTCTAAGACTCACAAATACTCTCAGGGAACTGTTTGTGGTTTGAGCCGTCGTCCCTCCTTTCACCGCCTGACGGCAAAAGCAACAAGCCAGGGATGAACTACGGATGAGAAGTTCCTAAAGGTTCCTGAGGAACTTCTAGATGTCCAGAGTGTAGAGAGCATTTCAGGGACGGAAACGCTCATCGAGTCTGAGGACACCTTCACGCTGGATCAGTCTTTCCGGATCTTTCAGGACTTCTACATAGTCCGTAGTTCGTTGCGGATCAAAGTGTCAGAAACGTGGAAATGCTAACCAAGGAGAACCTCCTGCACTGTTTCCAGCCGAGGTCTCTGGAACATTCTGCCAATGCACACCATGACCATGACGTCATGCTGAAGCATGGTGGCATTTTCCTCCATTAGACGATTTGAACCCTGAAAACAAAACCAGGGGTTTGAAGTCCTCAGAGGTAAAGAGAGGAACATACTGGAGCAGTACATCCACGTCTCCACCGTCACAGCGCCTGATAGCCACCTCAGTCTCATCCCAGGCTGGTGATTGGCTAACTGTCCTTTCCTCGCCGTGCTCTTTGAACTGTTTTCCTGTTTCGTGTCACGGCGCCGGGCGAATCACTCCAGAATGGACCTGACGTTCAATGAAAGCATCTCTGAGCGGCGAGCTGTACACGTGACGAAGGAAAACGCTGTTTCTCCTGGCGCCCGAGTTCACCTCTGAAGGCGGAGTTTGTTTCGGGGAAAAGAAACGGTCGATCCGGGTAAAGGGATGTTTTTTGCATCACTGTGATTTCCTCGGAGCAGCTCCCGTTCTAATAAACCTTAAGATCGTTAATAATTGAACATCTATTTAAAGAGCTGCTGATCCTCCTGGGTAATAACGTCTCTATGTGATCGTGAGGCCGGCTGGACTTATATAAAAGCAGCACACACACTCACACACACACACTCAGGTTGGTGTGTTGGCTCTTCCATCTGTGCTGTTTGTTCGGGGATAGCTCTGTTTTTCTTGATCTTCCCTCTGCAAAGACATCTCTGTTTGGTCTCCTCTGGTTCAGCCATTTCAGACATTAAACGCTGTTGACAGGAAGTGGCCGGTTATATTCGGGCCCATCTGTTAAGTGATGTGTTAACTGGTTTAGCTGGGAGGTGTGGAGCTGTTCTGTGTGGTTAAGATTCATTAGACCGACGTTGTGATGCCAAAATGCTGTTTTTTAAGGCGTTGTATATTTTTATTGTCTACTTCCTTGAGACATTTTAAGCACTGTTAATCAGACAGATGGAGCTGGTGATGCTGAAAATAATGCTAACGGTAGCAGCACTGCTCTTGGTTTGCTTGTCTCCAGTGCTACCTTATACACTGACAGGGTTTGTCGTATTATCAGCATGTTTTGAACCTAAAACCATCATTTTTTTCTCTGACCTAAAAGCCTGTAACGTCAAGTGTCTCAGAATGCAGTACCTCTAATGTCCACCAGAGGCTCCAACAGTGACAGTCCTTGTAGACTCTCACGTCCAGCAAAAATCATCATGTTTACAGCCTGGTCTCTACCACTGAGGCCTGAGAGCGTGTGCGAGGCATCTTTTATATACAAAGATAATAATAATGTTCTCATCCAAAGTCCAGAAGAGGACGTTATTGTCACAACAAGGCGGTGATTCAGGACAATCCTGAGTTTCCTGCAACTAGGATAGAAAAGAATGATGCTAATGAACACTATAGCTGTTTTTTAACACCTTATCAGTGCAGCCACACATTCCATCCATCCATCCATCTTTCTCCGCTTATCCAGGGCCGGGTCGCGGGGGCAGCAGCCCAAGCAGAGAAACCCAGACCTCCCTCTCCCCAGCCACCTCCTCCAGCTCATCCGGGGGAACACCAAGGCGTTCCCATATAATCTCTCCAGTGTGTCCTGGGTCTGCCCCAGGGCCTCTTCCCGGTGGGACATGCCCGGAACACCTCACCCAGGAGGCGCCCAGGAGGGATCCTTGTCAGATGCCCGAACCACCTCAACTGGCTCCTTTCGATGTGGAGGAGCAGCAGCTCTACTCTGAGCCCCTCCCGGATGACCGAACTTCTCACCCTATCTCTAAGGGAGAGTCCAGCCACCCTTCGGAGGAAGCCCATTTCCGCCGCTTGTATCTGCGATCTCGTTCTTTCGGTCACTACCCACAGCTCGTGACCATAGGTGAGGGTAGGGACGTACATCGACCGGTAAATTGAGAGCTTGGCTTTTACACTCAGCTCTCTCTTCACCACAACAGACCGATGCAGCGTCCGCATTACTGCAGCCGCAGCACCGATCCGTCT
>VURO01024158.1:0-16669 GCA_015108175.1 Pelvicachromis taeniatus | reverse complement strand
GGATACAATCGCTTTTTAAAAAAAAAAAAAAAAATTAAGGCAAAATCCTACCTGATGTCCCTCACTCGTCAGTGCATGCGAGCTGACTTGGATGTAGGCGAAGCGACACACACCGCAAGGGGGTCAGCTCAGCCTGACTGCCTCCCTCCTCCACGGCATCAAGCCCCTCCTCGTTTATCGTACAGTGGAGAAGGATGAAGAGGGGGGAGAAGACGAAAAAACCGACCACAAATCTGTGCGTCGCAAAAAAGGAAGCGGCGTCACACTCACGCACAGTGTCAGATTAATATGTGTCCCGATAAAGGCAGATTTACAGCCTTACCAGTCAGATGAGCAGATATTATTAACCTGGCAATCATGCACAGTGATGGACGCACGGGAGATCTGAGAGATTGACCTCTTATTTTGAAAATGCTTTAATTAGTGCAGTGGAGCGCACCTGCCAAACGCGTGTCTTCACACTAAGCCTCAATGGAAGCCTGACACGGAGGTTCGTGGTTAAAGTGGGGGCAACCTCCACAAGTCTTGCTATAACGTGCAGGAACATGCATCCCACATAACACTGAAAAGGAGTATCTGTCTATTTTTTTGTGTGATTAATTACACCTACACTAACCCAATAATCAGTCCATCAAATTAAGATCAAGCATTAAGATATATTTTAGCGACAAAATGAGATTACATATTATTTAATGTATCAATATGGCCAGCACCTCCCCTATCGGCGGGTGCACTATTGTTTTCTAAACATATACTACCCCCTAATGGAGATATGGAAGAATGTGTGGTCAGGAAAGACGAGGACATGCTCAACTGGGAAAATAAGGGATGGAGAGAGTGAAAAGTATTGTCAGTACTTTGCAAAATTGGTGTGGATGATTTGTATTTCATAAACAGTATTAAAATATGACAGCGGGACCGATTATCCTAGACTACAATGCCCAATCAAGATGTGTTTGATTTGTTTGTTTTTTTCATTTTCTCACACCTTCACTACACAAAGTAATAAAATAATATAAAGGGAATACCAGGAACTTTAAGCTTTCTCCTGAGAGTTATATATATTCTATATTCCACATAGACAGCCCAGTTTGTTTGTAAATAACTTATAATATCGACCATTTTTCTCAAATGTTATTATATTTGGTGGCTTCTGGTGCTGGTCCTTCAGGGTACAAGGTGTTCGAAAGGTACGTGCGAATTAGTGATGCGGAGTGAACATTTTGGCAAACATTTCTAAGTAGCCCACTCTCGTTCACGACACTTTCCCGGTACAGCGTTAGCTCTGACATCATCCTGTCATTTATCGCCTGGCAACACGCAGTAACCAAGTTACTCCACTTGAACTTTGTCGTGTTCGGAGTGGAGCCTTTTTCCACTTGGGTCTTTCAATATGAAGATGCTTTTAAGGGAGTTTATAGCAATAGTCAAACTGCCTTTGATGTAGTAGTACCAGGTTATTAAAAAAAACGAACAAACAGGGAGAACTGATGTAGGTTTTCATTTGCAGTGTTTGAGTTTAACTGATAGTTAACGCTAACTTTTGTTGTGCTGTCCAATAAAAACGAGATCTAGCTGTCAAACTGTCTCACCACAAGAGGGAAGTATTGACATAAAATTGCGCTAATATGTGAAGTTCTAAATAGCAATGTTCAGTATACCAATAAATGCCATCATTGGCCTTTTATTTAATTATGATGTTGATATTTCAAAAGCCAGATTTGTGTTAGGACGTCATGTTTTATAGCTTAATACACTATATATCTATAATATATTGATATAAATACAGTATGTCTGTTAATAAATGAATCAGGTTATGGAGTATTTTATTTTTGGGGTCTCGAGTTCTCCAGATTATATATTTTTTTAACCAAGAAAAATAATGTAAAGATAGAAATCCTTTGAAAAGCAAATCTATTTTCCTCGGTGATTCTAAAGATCCTGTATTTTCATGCAGTCGAAAATATTGTCGCAATTCTTGCAGTCATTTTAAGAGTTACAGCAAGCACATTTAGCACATTCTTAATTTTTTTCCAATTTCACAGATGATTTCCTTCATAAAACTCCAGTCACGTCGTGCGGAAATCTATCTTTCTCTCAAATTTCAAGTAAACATTCAAAGTACTCTCAAGACAGAAAATGTACTCAGCTCATTTCTAAGGACATGTGTGTAATGAAGCAAACTGCATCGGGAATATTGGTGATGCAGTGATACGGCAGTAAATTACCTTTGCATCATTACATCACCAATATGCTCGATGCATATTGCCACATTACAGGAAAGTATGAGACTGAGAACAGTGCAAATATAAACAACTTCACCTGGTTCAAACAACCTTTATTTCAATAAAACACTGATCAGGATTATGTTAAAAACCAAGTTGCTTAGTTTTCTTAAACTCTTTAAACTAAAAGGAGGTCTCCTAAAGTAAATACTCAAGGCAGCTTTGTGTCCTGATCTTTTGACATCAATGGCAAGAGTTTTTTTTTAATGGTGCTCAGAACTCTTATCCAACAGATCACCTTGTTTATGTTCTTAGAACAAGGCAAAGCCCACCGTCTCATATCATTTCCATGGAAAAACAAACATCTGATTTAGAAGTCTGTTTAAAAACTATTTGTTTAAAAACAGCTGCTCACTTTCAAAGTACAGTAACACGCTTATCTTGCTAAACAGCACCGCAGCCACTACAGGCGCACTGAGCTTTGTTGTGGTTCGGATATTTCCATGGGAACCAGCGGCTAAGGAGAGCAGGAGGATCCTGTTTGAGCCGGAGGCGTGTGTTAGATTTATTGGTTTCCTGCTACATTTAAACTGCCTGCGTCTCTCAAAGAGCCACAGATCTGCAGGACCTCCATCTGCTGTCAAGAGAGCCCTTACAGCTTCTCTATCTTTCAGCACCTTACTGGAGCTTCTGTCCTTTTATGGGATAATATTTTGGATTATCCATAGCCCCAGAATATAAGGTAAGAAAACCTTCCTGCCAAGTAATTGTTGGGGATATCCTGACTATTTGTGAATACATTTGATTTCAAAATATAATTCAGCAAGTCAAGTATAATTAATTTTTTTTTTCACAGGGTTTCGGATTTCTACCAGAGGACCAATGTGGATGGTGGAGAGGATCCGCACGTCAGTGGAGAGAACTAACCTGCCTACCTTGACAGCAGAACTCAGCTATAAACTTGGTGACATCATGTTGGGAGAAAAGGCAGAAAAATCCAAACGGATTTCTCTTTGTCCTAATATCATCACCCCTGACAACATCCCAGAATTCTGCATCCCTCCAACGATCCTGTCCTTGCAGGAGAAGAACACGGAGCAAAGCCGAACAGCTCGCATTGTGAAGGTGCCTCCAGGTGGAGGACCCAGCCCTGAGACAGACATGACGTCTCACAAGCCGTTCAACCAACACATTATTCAGGTAGAAAGTGTGGATGAGAGCCCCTACGATGGCTGCAGTGATGAAGAGAGCACCAATGCCGACCCTCAGAGCCAGGCTGCCTTATCTCTTCCACATTTAGCCAAAACCCAGACCAGTTATGGCTTTTGCACTTTACTCGAGAGCCCCCACACAAGAAGAAAGGAGTCGATTTTCCATTCTGATCCAGGCTCTTCTCCCCTGCTGCTGCCCAGAAGTCGATCCAGCATGTGTTCCAAACTCACCCCCTCCACCTCGCCCTCCTTCTCTCCTTCCTCCTTCAGCCTTAACAGCCTGACCTCCAGGCTTTCCCCAAGAGGCTACACCCTAAACTGGCAGGCCACTCTAGACAGTGATACCACTTCCTCTACTGAATCCTCTCCTTTCAGCTCGCCGCTGCTGGCCAGGTGCCCTGCCAAGTCTTCCCTCTTCAAAGCGCTGAGCCATGAACTGCTGTTGTCAAGGAACATAAGGAAAGCAATGGTGTCTAGGAACAATTCCCTGTCCACAGATGAAGGCAGCTCCACCGACAACAGCCCCAATGTCATGAGGAGGGCGTCAGAGGGGTTAGCCGAAGGCCTGCCCAGCAACTACAGCCTGGCACCACCCACCATTTTCCCCATGGACTTGATTCTGCATAGAGAGAGGGTCATGAAGGAAAAAATGGTGCCCATTGGAAAAGACGGCAGTCTGAGACTCTCAGCAGAATACTGTCCAGATAACCGAAGACTGCGAGTTCGCCTCATCAGTGCAGAGGGCCTTTATCCTCTGTCTGTAGACCCCAAGATTATCAATTGTAGTGTCAGCTTGTCTCTGATTCCCGGAAAAATCCAGAAGCAACGCAGCACAGTGATCAGAAAGAGCCGTAATCCGATCTTCAATGAGGATTTCTTCTTTGACGGTATCTCAGAGGAAGACCTCAGCCAGCGGTCCCTTCGCTTTAAAGTCGTGAACAAAATGTCCACTCTGAAGAGAGACTATCTGCTTGGTGATTGTGATTTGCCTCTTTCAAGCATTGTAACCATATAAAGTGAAGTAATCTTGGAAGTTTTTTTTAACATACTGAATTATTTATTTCAATTTTTGTATTATAAAAGAAGATTTTGTATTAATTAAATTATGGAAAAAGTTGACGTTATTTGTCTCGAGTACATTTTTTGAGTACATTTCAAATTTTACATTTAAGACAAGTAACACCATGATATTACAAACTGAGCCTGTCTAGCAGGATAGAGAAATCTTAATGTCATAAAAATGGCTAAATCGCCAAGAAAAGGCACACACACATTTAAAAATATCACTTTACAGCCTGTCATTCATTAATCTGTTAATGCGGCTGGACCATCCGTTGGTGTGAGACGGCCTCCATCTCCATTTCTCCTAAGCCTTTTGTCCACTTCCTGACCTTTTCCGTGATTTAAAATATATCTAAAAACCGGAAACCTTACATGTGCTTTTTTCCGTTTCACCTTTGAATATGTACAATTTCAGTGGAGCACAAGAGAAGCTCTGTTGTCTTTTTTTCCCAATGTAATGCAACCACCTTCTGCCATGTTTCATTATTATCTGCTGAAGAGATAAGAGCATGCCATGCACCAAATAGTGACTGAAGAAAGATTTTCCTCCTATTTCCTAAAAAACAATCTTTCCTAACATACAAGTCAATCAATTTCAGATGATAACCTGCTAATATCCTCCGTTATTTAGAATACAGTAAAGCCAAAAATATAAATGGGAAATAAAAATAAACAACAAATAAACAAACAAAAAAAATCCCTTTAATTTCTGAATAAACTGCACTGTTTAGCCTTAAAATATAGTGTATGAGCTAAATATGTGTGCTCCTTCCAGCCACCTTAATAGCCAAAAACCAGCTTCTTAGTGCAATATGTGTATATACACATATGTTTACTCGACTGAGCAGAGCAGCACCTCTAAATGCAGACACGCTCCAAGCATATCCTGCTGCTCTGAGTAATAAAGATCCGGCTTAAAAGCACCAGCTGCCACGATAACTACCGGTTAAAGATTAATATGTTTCTCCAGGCTCAGAATGTCTCTGATGGGGGGGCTTACAACTTTTGGTTATAAACTATATAACAAAATGATGTGCAGTAAATGTACATCATGGGTAAATGGGAAAAATAAAGAGATACATACACAATAAAAAAAAATACTACCAAAGCTATAACAATAACCTGCTGGATTTTAATTATTATAAAGCCACATGTTTTTTAATGAATATATTTAGTGGATTATAGTTTGAATGGTATCCGTGAGAAAAGCCTTTGGACAAACACAGCTCAGTGTGAGCTTTAGTTAGAGCTACAGCGTCACAATAGTCAGAAAGACCGGAAAATCCCCTCTTAATTGTTTATGTGAAAATAAAGCTTTTTCATTTTGTTTTGTTTTGTTTGTTGTTCAATACATTTGTATTACTGTAATGTACAAGATCATATTGATTCTTTTAAACAAGCCTTTAAAAATTCTCCACCAGCATGTTTCAACAGCAGCTTTGCAAATGATGCATTTCAATATTTCTGTAAGGAGGGTGATACGGCTGGATCATTTTGTATCGACTGTTGGTTCAACTGTGAAATATCCCATCATAAAAGAGAATGACCTGTGATTCAACTTATTGGTCAATCAATGATTTCTCTAGTGTTGATAGTAAACAGCAGCAACACACACCAAGTCCATGTTGACGCCACCTACCGGTATTTTGTTTTTTAAATTAGTGGGCATATTGTTTTTTTTTTTTGTTTTTTAATGATGGTTCAATATAAGGTTTATTCCACAGCTGCCCTAAATTAACAGTAATGTTAACTACCAATTTAAAAAAAAATTTTTTTTTTATGTTTCTGCAAAAAATAAAAATGACCAGTGTCCATATCAATAGTCCCCAGATGCTAATAATGAGTTGTGCATCATTTATTTCTGGCTAACAGGCTGCAGTCTTGTAGTTTTCAACAAGTTTCACACGCAACTCCTGAGCAATCCCCAGGCCATTCGTCACAAGCAAATCTCTCAAGCTGCTCCAGCTTTGATGGTCTTCTGGCATGACCCTTGGTCTTCAGTTCAGTCCACAGATTTTCAATGGGTTTCTTCACCAGGAGCATGGTATGTTTTCGGTTGTTGTGCTGGAAGCCAAAGCAATGACCACAAACCAGCTTTGAGTTTATTTTTTTGTGCAACCTTGCAGTCCATTCCTGTGCGAGTGTCAGCAACTATCCTCTTAGAGACTCTGATTACTGACGTGGAGGCGTCACTAGAGTCTTGGCAGTTGTTCTGCGGTCTTTAGACACATCTCATACAAGTTTTCTTCCCACAGTCTTTGAACTCTTTCGCTTCCTACCTTTGCCAAGTTTGTTCTGCGGTTTTCTTTGAATTTTTTGATAACACTCCAGTTCTTGACACTTGGAAATGCTTTGTATATCCATCTCCTACTATGTAAGGATCAACGTTTTTTTTCTTCTCAAGTCTAAACTGATTTCTTTTGTTTTTGGTATGATGCTTTCTCAAGTGTCACCTCAAGTCTTTGTAGAAGTTTTTATACTGTGTGTAAATTGGAAGATAACCCTCCGTTTGAACTTGATTTTACAGTCTTTAAGCATTGCAAAGTTAAATAACATCCTTGCACTGCAATGTTTTGTGTTATGGCTCCATAAAATGAACACTTTTTCATTGGACGATTAATATTAACCATGGTAATTTTACTTTTTGTGGAATAATTATTTTATTTTGTGCAAATACAAATGATTTGTGCTTTCTTAAGATGCTGGTTTTTAAAGAAAAATGCTATGTTGGAACTGTGGAAAATCCCTTGCGCTGGTAAAAAGCACCTGTGAAAATTTTCACTAAAACTTTGAACTTCATATGGGGGCTAATAATTCTGTCTTCATCTGTTTAGCAAAAACCTAAAACATATTTGAAATTCAGTTTGTGTTTCTCTCTGATTTCCAGAAGCTTCATTTCATACTATCTGTAGGAAACATCTGGCTCCCTACAAGCTCTGCACCATGAACGCAAACGTACAACAGGGGAAGTGCACTGGCTTACTCTCAAGTGTCTGAAAACAGTTGCCTGGTTACCTTCGTTCACCAGGATGCCTTTGCCCATCTAATGCATATTGACAAAGTACATTAGATGGGCACTTGTAAGTGACAGCAACAAGTAGAAATAATAAAAAAATGTTTCAGTCTTCATTACTGTGAAATCCTTTCTTGCATTCAGCTCTCTGCTCGCATCTAAACATATTCAATGTCCGTTAGTTTCTTTTAATGGAAATAAAATGTTATCATAAGATATACAAACCGCCCCGTTCCCCGGCCGTATCTCTCCTGTCCGTTTTACAGCTTCCTACGTAAGAGTCTGTTCCAACCAGTGTCCTTATCTTGTTTTCTGTTTTACCAGGCTCTTAATGGTACAAAGCATATGACATACACTTAAACATGTCACTTAAATGTGTTTGATCATTCTAGGTACCAGGGCTGATATTGCTCCACCCTTTTCTCTTCTCAAATTAAGAAATGATTAATTATTACTTTTGTTTATAGAAAACTGCTCAGTCATTTATTCCACATCAACCAGATGTCAGTTTTGTCCACATGAGTTAAAGTGGAACTTTTCTTAGTGTGTTTTATATGATGTTATATTTATGTAACAACACAGCTGAAAAGTATGAAATGAAAATAATATATCAATGCTGAAAATTGCATATATCGACTTCAAGAAGTACACAGTTAATCTGCTCTTTGCATTTTTTTTTACCCCTGTTTTGGTTGTGAATGCCTCACTGAATATTTATTGGCTCAGGTGCCGCGTGCCTATAAGAGAGAACGACAAAGAAAGAGGGATGGAGGATGTGGTATGGAAATAAGAGCATCAAGTTAGCATTTTCTGATGCTGGACAAGGAGAGTATTGTTTGTGCGAAGGTCTCTCAGTCAAGCTTTCTTGTAATTTCTTTCCAAACAGCTCTTCAGGAATAGTTCTCAAGGATTCTTGAAGGACATTCAAAAGCTTTTATTTGAATGTTAATTCAATTTTATTTATACAGCACCAAATCACAACAACATTCGCCTCAAGGCGATTTACATTGTAAGGTAGACCCTACAATAATACATACAGTGAAAAAACCCAACAATCATATGACCCCCTATGAGCAAGCACTTTGGCGACAGTGGGAAGGAAAAACTCCCTTTTAACAGGACGAAACCTCCGGCAGAACCAGGCTCAGGGAGGGGCGGGGCCATCTGCTGCGACCGGTTGGGGTGAGAGAAGGAAGACAGGATAGAGACATGCTGTGGAAGAGAGCCAGAGATTAATAACAAGTATGGTTGAATGCAGGGAGATCTATTAACACATGGTGAATGAGAAAGGTGACTGAAAAGGAAAAACCCAATGCATCATGGGATGTTCGCAGCCTTAGTTGAAGTCCGGGCTCTGGAGAGGCCCATCTGTGACTCATAGTTTTCATGTTTTCTAGGTATGTGTTTACCGCATTGGCAGTGTGTCTGTGATCATTGCCATGCTGAGAAATGAAATAGTAGCTAATTATTCCTCTATGGCACGGTGCTGCTGTTAGAAAACAAAGCCACACTTGTGGTTATTACACTGTCCTGTCTGTGTTTGCTGTTGTCAACAATAATGGGTTTTTATTAGATAGTCTGTCTGATTATGTTTTGTTATGGGGGTTGTTGTTGTTTAGCGTCCTTATAGTCCAGCTTTTCATTACTTCTGTAACCTTCATTCTCGTACGGTTTTATCTTCATGTTTTCCTTTGTCTTTGGTGTTGATTACTATTACTTGTTAATTTCTAGTTATGTATTGTTGTTTGGTTTTGGAGGGATTTTATTTGATTGTATTCTGTATCTTAATTTTGCATCCTTAAAAAAAGGAAGGGAAACCAGGTTTCTTGACAGCCAGCCTACCACTGAGACCATTTCTGATGAGGCTTCAGTGCACAGTTGATGGATCAACTGACAGACCAGAACGGCATCTCTCAGGACCTGTGTCAGCTTGTTTCTGTGTGGTTGTTTGTTTCTTAATGACATGACTTTCAGACATTGTTCATCTGCTGTAGTTTGTGATTTAAGCCTGCCAAAGTTTCTTTTTCCCTCCACTTGTCCAGTTGGGTCATGCTGCACACCATGCTAAGGTATACCAAGTTTTCAACTAATCTTTCTTTGGGACTGATCGCGTTGATGCAACAATACTGTTTGATCTGTATCAAATTGTGCTATCTTTGGCATTTTTCATAGATTCAACTAAAGAAATGGGGAAAAATGTGTTTTTGTTGTAATAGGCTGCTAGTAATATTTTGATTTTATCATTCATAAGTCAGTGTTAGTGGTTTAAAAACCAAAACAAAGATAAAACAATACTATACAAAAAAAAAACATTCTCTAAAATTTGTTCAGGTATGATTAAGTTCAAGAAAATAGGATACACAAGCTTTTTGTGGCTCATAAAGTCCAGAATACAAACTTAACAAAATCCCAAAAGCACTGGAGGAAAAACAAATGTAGGAAGAGACACAAGAGCATAAAGACAGGCACCAACCTGAGGCTATAAATAAACAATGCTGTTATCTGTCCTGGTAACTGGCATCATAGCAGGGCTTTTCAACTATGGTGAACTTTAGTTTAGAGGTGCCAACAGTAGCTACAGTAGACAGATTTGAACCTGTGACAAACTCCTAAACTAGTGAAAGAAACTGATGTCAACAATATAGAATAGCTCCTCAAATGGTTTTCCATGCATGCTGTTCTTTTTTCTCCACCTCAAGGTGCAACAGTCAAAGAAACTGATAATTTTGTCGTATGTGTTATAGGCACAATGTGCTGATGATGGAGCTTACTGACATCATAAAGAAACCAGGTCAACAACGATCTACACTCCATGTTTGCACAGTCACCGCACAGATACATAAAAGTATCCTATCAAAAGTCAAATTTGATCTTCTATTGAGATATTAAAAAACCTTCATCAGAGTACCTGATTACAAGAGGTCAAAATATTCCATGATGCAGTGGTACGACTGTGATTGTAATTGTTTTGTTGTTTAAAGGACATGACATCACTGTTTAGAGCCCACTGACGCTGCTTCAGCGTCCAGTTTTGCGCCAGGTTAGTGGAAGCACTGAGTAGGCTTCAATCTTAGGACAAATGAGGCTAGGTGAAACCAGATCTGACTGACACACACACACACACACACAGACACAGACACACACACACACACACACACACACACACACACACACACACACACACACACACACACACACACACACACACACACACACTGGCAATGCCCTATGATTCTCCGAACTCACCCAAGTCTGCATCATTTAATTGAGGTAAGGCATTTGCTCTAAATTATGGGTAACCAAATTAGATTTGCTTCTACAATGTTCTGCATTATTGACTGCATGTGTACTACCAGTATAACCAATACTATGTAGTGAAATTCTACTTTATTCACTTTAGTTTCCGTGCCATTCAGTCTTTTCGGGTATTTCATTCTGGCTCTGTTTTGACAGTTTTAGTGCACTAAATTGACACAACTGCCTAATATGTGTATTCTGTATCAACATTCACAGATTGCGACAAGGCTGAGAACAAATCATGCTGTGTCTGCACGTAGACAGACTCATCACTTAGCCTGTGCACCTGCCCTATGTTACACCACCCACTCAATCACCTCAGGCACTGTATGGAGCTGAGTCCAAGCGTGACCTGTTTAGTACATAACAACCAAACGTACTGTTGTTTGGTCTTCCTCACATCTGTTAAGGCTTATATAAACAGAACCAGTGTTTTTGAACTTAGTCAACCCTGTTCTGGTTGGACGTTAACATTTCCTATCTTTATTCCGAGGAGGTATGGACTACCGCAAGTGCAACCTCTAGTCTTTTAGACTTACTTTATTAAAGAACATGTAAGAAAGATTGTTGTCCTTAACAGGACACAAGTTTGTGCTGACATTTGTAGTATGTAATAAGTACTATACTGTTACCTGAAAATTGCTGCAAAAAGTCATAAGTTGTTTTTAATACACTGATTTTTTTTTTTAAAGACAAAACTAAGAGATTTGTTAGTGGCATTAGGACTGGGATCAGAAGAGGGCTTGCACAATATTGTTCAAACAGCCATTACACCGTTAGGCAAACAGGCCATCATGATACATGTCATGTGAAAGGATCGTGTGTGCTTGTTGGGGGAGGAAGGTTTGTTTGATTGATGCTAATTTTAGACACTTCTAAATATGGTCCGACTGTGTACACAATATGTGACGCACAATTTGTGAGTAGAATTTCTTTCACATTTACTTTTAAGGCGAATTTGTCGATGATGAAGTTTATTTAAACCTAGAAGGCAAAATAAACTGTGTATGACGAGGTACATGGAGAGATGACGCTGTCTTCCTTCCTGTCTTTCTGTGTTTTTTCTCTTCCAGTAGTGCCCTCCAATTCCATGGCAACGAGGCCCAGGTCCAAGGGAAACCATGGAGATCCTGCCTTTTATGAGGCAGTCCCTGTCTGTTTCATTCAGACATATCTCCGCCTCAGTCATGCTGATGCTTGCATCTAAAACTAGCTGTCAATGGATTCCTCCTGTGCATCTAAATCAAAGCGGGGGGCAAAGTATGGATTTCACAGTTTGAAAAAACCCACACAGTTCTGTGACAAACATCCGTGTAATTATTGTTAGGTACATGGAAACACACTGAAAATAGTTTTTAACATATTACAGGAGTACTTGTCCAAAAAAGCTTATAACAAGAGAACAGATTATATAAATTATATTTAAAGAAGGTGGCATAAAGTTTCAAGCTGATTTTATCTCTTTTTATCCTTCCTTTGTATATAGGTCATTAGTGTGTTTTATCTGTCAGTACGCATACACCGGTGCTTGGTCAGGTTCCCTGAATGAGAATGAGACACTTTTAGGTCTGTCTGTGTCATTTTTACTGTCCTACTTACCATGATCCACTTGCACTGTAATGTCCAAACCACAAAGGGGCATCACGGGCCCAATTCCCTCGACTGTGTTTGTCCTTGACTTTGAGATATTATAAAAGTTGTGGACTGTGGAACTAATTATTTATTTGGGAAGAGTCAGTTCACATCGCTGTCAGTTTAATCATATTTTAGGGGAGAAATATAGTCTTTCTGTTTTCATGAGAGAGAAAAAAAGCCTTAAAAAATTACAGATAACATTTTCATTTGCCCTCTAAACTAAAAATTCTTGTTTGTGCGCCAGAAAAACATCCAACTCTAATAATAGAAACTCTTGGTCCATCAGCCTTTTATGCCAAACTTTCCATCAGGAACCTTGGGGTAAATTTTGAATCTAGTTTTATCTAGGTCATGTTCAGTCCATTGGTGTTTTCGTCACTTATGAAATATTGCTAAGTTAATCTCACAAATAGGGGCAGGGATAGCTCAGTAGGTGGTCACCCCATGATCGGAAGCTTGGAGGTTTGAATCCACCAAATGGCTACCCTGAGTTACCCTTGAGCAAGGTACCATCTCTACACACTGCTCCCCGGGCGCTGGATTGGTAGCTGCCCACTGCTTCACTGAATGAATGGATTAAAATGCAGAGAACTACAAATTGCCCACGTGTGGGACTAACTGTTTTTCTTTAGTGTAGATAATTACAATAGATCAGTCAGTGGGTCACATCAGATACTCCTTTTGGTACTCTGTAAACTGCAGCATAAATACTTGGAACACCAGTTCCCTCTGGCATATGGACACAATGTATCATCCTGTGATTCATAAAAGGGTTTTAAATATAACAGTGCACCAGGGGCGATCTAGTCACTTCATTTAACTAAACATGGAAGCCAGGTGATGGGTTTTTGTTTGCCGGTTCAGCTTACTCGGCAACTGACGAGCACAGTCATGGGTGCATTGCATGTACTTTACTTTTACACTGTTTCACAACTCCTGAATAGAGGGAAACAATTTGCTTTTTAGGATTGTCAAACTTTACCATGAATTCGCATGTAGAGTGTGAAAGAGTGCACTTTCAAGTTAACATAAACCTCAGAGTACAAAACTGCAACTCATCTGATGTGAGAAGAAGTGACAGGTTTGGGAGCCCTGATTTAGTTCAACAGCTACTTCCCTTCTGGTTTTAAGCAAGGTGTCACTGCACTTGGTAATATGAAGAATTTGATGTTATAATGAAAGCTCATGTATGCTGCTTTTGGTATCAAAAGCTGTTATGTTTCAATTATATCTCCAGACACATAATCTTGTGACAAAGTCTCACACTTTTGTCTTCCCTTAAGGGACCAATAAAATGGCATCAGCTACGCAAACCAAAATCCTCTGGTACGCCATCAAAAAGAAAAAGAAGAAAAAAAAAGAAAGTTTCACTGTTTTAGAACAGCTTACCTTCACCTATAATAGTGAATGGTGCTGTGTTTCAATATTTTATTCAAGAAGTGTTTTCTATGTAGAGCCAACAAATTCATCTCTGTCCAAAAGGACATGTTTATGTGCATGATGTGGATTATTTAGCCACAATAAATCTAGATGATCCAAACTAATTGTTGACTTATAAGTGTTATCAAAACTGTATAACTCTCATAGCTCAATAATCTAATCTTTAAAGTCTGTAGTATGCTTGATAAATGAGGTATTTTATGTAGAGCCCGGGGAAGTGTTGCCTAGACTAATATGAAAGGAGACATCACAGCCGTGTAAGAATGATATTTTATTTGCTATGGTTGCTTACAACAATATATTATTAAAATTGCACATTCATTCTATTATTTATTTATTTTTAAATACGGTTTTGTACTAACAATGAAATTGAGTTACATGAATTAGTTGAGCTGCAAATTGTATCACAGTTATAATACGGAAAAAATGAAATGGGGTCCTATGCAAAGCCAAAACTCCACTGGCCACATGATCAAACAGGCGCCTAACCTCAACGAATGAGCCAGTGTTGTGTCTACACACAAAAGACCACTTGGCAAAGAACAAATTTTAAATTCTGTCTTCAGGCACTTTGTTACTGGAGGCTGTTGCACACCATTTGTTCCTGTTTCTTTAGCTGAATGACATAAAATAAAACATAAAATAGAACTTTTGCACCGGCACCAACACTGATTCTCGAAGAGCTGTTAGCTGAAAGCCTAGCTGCTAGCTGCTGAATTTGTAGCACTTCCAAGCCCAAGCACGAGTTTTTAGGAAGATTAGTACGGTGGCCCCGAGAGGCCAAACGGACTGCAACTTCAGAAAACACCTGCAAAATGAAAAATGCTGCAAAAGCACACAAAACACAACGGAAATAGGAAAAAAAAAAAAAAACAACAGAAATGTTTCTGGGGAGACAATAACCCGACGGACCAGTCTCCCAGTCCCAGCGCAACTGTTAGCATGTTTTGGTTCGCGCAACTGGTCCGTCGGGTTATTGTCTCCCCAGAAACATTTCTGTTGTGTTTTGTGTGTTTTTGCAGCGTTTTTCTTTTTGCGGGTGTTTTCTGAAGGTGCAGTCTGTTTGGCCTCTCAGGGCCACCGCAGAGACCATTATGGTCAACACATGGCCAAGGTAAGACCATATACCTTTTTGTGTTAATTTTCATATCTTAAATTAGAGCGTTAGCTGTGTTAACGATCCCCAATATAATGCTAGCTTACCACTGTCCTGATTACCTGATCCTCCAGTTGTTTCCATTGTGTTTATTGTTGCAGAAAACAAAACAAAACAATACCAACAGGACAACAAATATGACTAGGACATTTAATAACTGTCACATTTTATCCCAAGCTACACCAAGCTACACCTTGGTCTTGATCTGTTTCTATCATCTGTAATACATTTTTATAAATATCTACCACTGAAAATGAATAGCATTTCATTACACTTGATCTAACATCTTAGTGTGTGTTTACTGTGTATCATAACTAATTTTACTGCAACTACAGTCTGTCATGCCAACTGGGCCAAGCAGATTGTGGTGCAGTTGGTGTTACTGTAAAAATAATTACTGTAGCACAAAAAAAGCGAGAGCCAGTTGAATCTATGCACAAACTGACAGAGCAAAGAAAATTAGGGAATTGTAGATGCTACTGTACGCTGGCAGATTACTGGCACTGCATTAGCTTTATGAGGAAGTCAGATATAGCTGTAGAGTGTTTCCCAGAAGAAACATGTTTGATCAAACCAGTGGGCTCTGTTTGGTTTGCAATTTTAAATGACGTATTCCTGGTAAGTTTAATTATTGCTATTGTTGTGTTCTGCAGTGCACGACCTAGATTTCTGGATAGCTGAATAGACTGTGTATTTTAGATTGCTTGCTTATGTGTTAGAATGGTGATACTGTGGTGGTTCTTTGTAAGGGGACTGCTATATTCTTGTTGTTGCCACAGCAGATGGATATTGGCTATTTGGCACACAAATCTTATGTTCGATACCCGTTCTATTTCTATTCTGTGGCTTAGGTGGCAGGGCAGGTCATCCACCAAACAGAAGGTTTGCGGTTCAATCCCTGGCTCCTCTGTTCTGCTCCTCTATCTTTGGGAAAGATACTGAAGTTGCTCCCGATGCCTCCATCAGGGTGTGATTGTGTGTGAATAACAGATAAAGGCACTGCGTGTTTTAATGGAAATAAAAAACTAGGAAAATATATTTGGTGT
The DNA here is from genome assembly GCA_015108175.1 of Pelvicachromis taeniatus. Lineage (NCBI taxonomy): Eukaryota > Metazoa > Chordata > Actinopteri > Cichliformes > Cichlidae > Pelvicachromis > Pelvicachromis taeniatus. Next base: position 584 of record VURO01024158.1, on the reverse strand, counting down.
CAGTCTATTAATAGTGTATAGTAAGAGGAGGACCCCATCATGGTCAACACATGGTAGACTTTACCGTACTATAAGCCGCTACTTTTTGCACAAGCTTTGAACCCTGCGCCTTATTGTCTGGTGCGGCTTTTTCATGATTTTTGTGACATCGTAAGAGGATTTGTTTTGGTTTGTTCCGCCATTTTGCCTGGCGGAAAGGCATGTGATCAGACACGGAAAAGAGTGATATGTTGGTCACATGTCCGTCCGCCAGCCAAAGTAGTGCCGTACGAATTAGCGTGAAAAAGAGACTAGATTAGCAAGCTGGCTCTGGCTGGCCCTGTACCCATATCTGCAGCTATGGATGGGTTCTAAGGGCTGGGTCGGTCGGGCGGCGGTGCGCGGCCCACTTTGCGGGGCTCCGTTGCCCTCCCCTCCCCCCGCAAGGCGGGCCGTGCACTGCTGCTACTAGCAACTAGCCCGCCCGCTAGCGCTACTAGCCCGCTAGCGCACCTGCGGCTTTTAGTCTGGTGCGGCTAATGTATGAACAAAATATGATTTTTTCATAATTTCAACTTGTGCGGCTAATATTCAGGTGCACGTTG
>VURO01024156.1:0-10021 GCA_015108175.1 Pelvicachromis taeniatus | reverse complement strand
ACGGCCTCATGTGGCAAGAGTATGCAGGCAGTACCTGGAGGATGAAGGAATTGAAACAATTGAATGGCCTTCACGATCCCCTGACTTAAACCCAATAGAACATCTGTGGGACATTATGTTTCGGTCCATTAGGCGCCGCCAGGTTACTCCTCAGACTGTACAACAGCTCATGGATGCCCTCATACAGATCTGGGAGGAAATGCCACAAGACACCATCCGTCGTCTCATTAGGAGCATGCCCCGACATTGTCAAGCATGCATACAAGCTCGTGGGGGCCACACAAGATACTGAAAAGCATTTTGAGTAGCAGAAATTAAGTTTTTGAACAAATGGACTAGCCTGCCACATCTTCATTTCACTCTGATTTTAGGGTGTCTACACAATTGAGCCCTCTGTAGGCAGAAAATATTTATTTCCATTAAAAGACTTGGCATCCTTTTGTTCCTAAGACATTGCCCTGTTGTTATTTGTATAGATATCCAACTTCATATTGAGATCTGATGTATCTAATGTGTTTCTTTTTAATTTTTGTGAGCAGTGTATATATGTGTATGGAGATTTTTCTGTGTTTCCTCATGATTTAACGTTTCTGTGCAGATCTCTGGCTCTCTGGAGCCCATCGAACGTACGACACAAGACGTCAAGAGTAAATTTCTGCCTGGAGGCCTTCTGACTGACACTTGGACGCAACAAGTTGGGACTCACCCTGAGGACAGGAAGTAAGTTTGAAAGAACAGGAAATAATAATGCAAAAGTGATGTGTGGTGATGCAGTGCGTGATGCTGGGCTTTTTCTCTGCAGCGTGGAGAAGATCAAAGTGCTGCTGGATGCCATCACCGCTATCTACCAGCAGTTCAAGAAGGACAAAGCAGAGAGACGTGAGTTCACAAATATGCCTACAGATACAGCTGTTTATCTGTGGAGGAGGAGTCATTGTTCAATCATGTTTCATTTGGCACCAGCTTCACCGACAGACTGTAGCAGGGTCAAAACTTCTGTTGGTCTAAGGTGATTTACTGACGAGGCTCAGAGACAGAAAGGCTGCACACAGCTTCACAGCTGGTCTAACAGCACATCTATTTGTAGGGTTTCTTTTCAGAGCACCTAATAATTCTGGAAGATTATTTAAAGAAAACATAAAAACCTGATTTACTAAGTTTTACAACACACCCTTTTGTTGTGTTGTAAAACTTTGACGCAGATTGTACCATATTTAATAATCACCAACTTGTATTACATGCCTGATGTTGCTATGTGGTTACTTTAAGGAGAGTTAATTTATTCATTATTCACATGACACCTGTGGCGTACCCCAGGGCTCAATTTTGGGTTCTATTTTCTATTTATTTGCTTTTGTCTTGTAAAATTCCAACAACTCGCAGCGTCTTCATCCTTTGCTATGCCGATGACACCCGGATTTCCCTTCACAACCTTGCCGCTGTTTTAAACACTTTAAATGTCAGATGTTACAAAATATTCTGCACCTCCATAACAGAAAATCAGAAATCATTTCGATTTCTTTTTCTTTCTTGAACAAAACAAGCAAAAGTGATCCTCTATCAGCCGGAGTTTAAGATGTGGGATATGTTCAGCTCTCCTTTATTGTCATGGTTGAGCTGTTCTTTTCCCTTTACTGTCAGCACACTTACAGTAATAAAACCTTTTGTTTGCTGTCAAGGTTTACCAACAATTATGATGTCACAACAATGCCCCGCTCTGCTTAAAGCAAACAAACCAAAAGTTTTAGTTAATTTAAGACGGTTTTCAAATCTTTTAAACCAAGAGCATGTCGCTGTCACAGGAGTAAAAGTGAAACTTTAAATAGTTTCTTCTGTTCAGGTCTGCCGTACAACGAAGAGCAGATCCACAAGTTTGACAAGTAAGTTCCAGCATTGTCAGCTGTGTGGACATCCTCCATCAGGCTCCGCCTTCTTCCTGACGCCATGTTTTTGTTTCTCTCTTATAGACAGAAGTTGGTCCTTCATGCAAGTAAGGCCAGGACTCTGTTCACAGAGGAGTGCGCCATGAAGTATCGACTTTTCATCTCCAAGAGCGAGGAGTGGATGAGGTAATGTAAGGCGTGCGGGCAGCTGGGTCACGACCCGAGCTCCTCTGGGCTCGAGCGTTGACGTTTTTTCTGCGTTTGTTTTCAGGAAAGTTCATCATGTGAGGAAGCAGCTGCTAAATCTGTCCAGTCAGATGATCAGCATCGAGAAGGAGGTGACCATGCTAATGGAGAGAGCCATTAAGGTAAACGTTAAAGCGATTTCAGGTGCTGGGCGGCTGACGTACACGAAGCCTGTCATAATAACTAAACTCATTTGTTTTACAGCCAGTTTCCCAGAATGAAGTCTGTAAGTGACAGAAACACGTGTCTGTTTGTTTGTCTTCCAGCTGCAGGAACAGCTGCCGCAGAAAGTTCTTCCTCTGGTGTCCAGCGGGATGAAGCCTCAGGCCTACCTGAGCCAGAACACACTGGTGGAGATGACCCTGGGGTTTGTTTGTTTCCTCTCCATCGTCACATCATGTTGAATTCCATCTGAAGTGGCCGTGAGTGCTGACTCTGTGTTCCTGTGTTTCAGGATGAAGAAGCTGAAGGAAGAGATGGAGGGAGTGGTCAAAGAGCTGGCAGAAAACAACCATTTCTTAGAGAGGTCGGACTCTTGTGTTTTTAATTTAAGACTAAATCAGCTGCCGGTTCTGTTTCTATTGTTTGATTTAAACATTTAAAGATACGCAGACCGCTGTGAAACAGATGCAGGTTTGATGTTGATGGTTCTGAATTTATTGACTGAATGTTTTCTCTAAAGCAGGGATGTCAAATTAGTTTTACACCGTGGCCCATATACAGCCCACTCTGAGCCAAGCTAGTGGAACTGCCCTGGGATATCTTAATATATGATAAAGAAGTGCAGTGCAGACTGTCCTACAATTATAAAATGGAAAGGTTTTATTAATTGATAGAATTATGCCTTTTCTAGTTGTTTATTTATTTTTACTGTGAACCCTATATAAAAATCACAAATTTCTGTAACTTTCTGTAATGTATTTGTTTACCTTTTACTTATTTATTTCAGTGTAGTATAAATGACCTTTGGGGAGCTCTTCACCATCAGCAAAAGATGTAAAACTAAAATAAAGTTAAAAGTCCAAATTTCATGCCCTCCCTTGTATTTCCAAAGTCATGCAGAAGGCTAGTTGGAGTCTTTGGTGGGCTGATTTTGGCCCCAGGGCCGTAACTTTGACATCCTACTCTAAACTGTCTGTCTGGTGCAGTGAGAAGCGCTGTGTTTAATCAGCTTCTGTAAAAATTAGACCTGAAAGTTGAGCGTGCCTCTGAATAATACAGACCAGTGTCAACTCCTCAACAAAACAATAAGGACAGAAATTATCTGATCAGTATACTAAAATGTACAAAAAGGTTTTACATTTTTAAAATAAAGTTTTCACATTTTTGATTTCTTTTTTTTGTTTAACTCCAAAAAGTGCTTTAAATTAACAGGTCATTTGTTTTAGGGACTGTTGGTTTTCAGCATGTCCAGATGATCCTTTAAAAAGATGTCTTTACTCTTTACCCCTGGAAAGCCTGCTAGGAGTAGCCCTCGAAGCTTTTACTGAACTGAGTGGATTCTTTAATATCTCAGGCTTCCTATAGAACAAAATGACTGAGTTTGCATCAGAAGTTCATGAGATTGTCTGCCCATGCAGCTACACTTAGGGGGGGAAAAAAAGTCAAACCACAACTTTATTGATATAAAGTTGCCTCAATCATGAGTGTTGAGGCGTCAACACTCATGATCAGGGTACATCAAGGGTCTTATACATTATACAGGTTATCCATTATCCTCCTAAAGTTCCATTAAAATTATATAATTATGTTTTTCTACATAATGGTTGTATATTTAATGAGGCAATTAAACATTTTACCTTTAACTAAAAGAGTTTCAAATGTGGCCCACTTATTTTATTCATTTTTCCAGCATTTTAAAGTTCAGAATGTTTCTACTTCATATTTTCAGGGCTGAAAAACACAAAAGCTCAGTTTAAAAACTGCAACCAAACCCACAGGAAGTACAGAGGTGAACGTCCCAAAAGGTTGATTCTGTTCATCTGGACGTAGCATTTTCAGCAGGAGAAACATTTCGTCACTCATCCAAGTGACAAACAGTAAATTTGCATAATGACTGAAACTAGCACCACTGAATGAACAATGGTCTGGGAGGTCATTTCCTTGATCATTAATATGCAAACTGTAATGACCATTGATCAACAACCACTGATCAAAGGGCATTGATCAATGGCTGACAGAACCATTCACAGAGAGTTGGGGAATGGCTGCAATCACAGCATTGTAAGACGGTAAAAGATATACCCTTAGGCCCCCTCCTCAATTCAGAGATGGTCTTTCCCTTTTTTTAAATGGCCTCCTTGACTCTGCGCTCAAACTAGCATTCCTCCCTGTCCAGTATGTGTACATCCTCATCATTAAAAGAGTGTGCACTGGCCTGTAGGTGTGAATAGACTGTGGAGTCCTGGCCTGACGATGTAGCTCTTCTGTGATGTGCCATCCGCTTAGCCAGAGGTTGTTTGGTTTCCCCAATGTATAAATCCTGGCACTTAGAGTAATATAGTGTACGCTGCTGTTTGTGTTGGGCTGTGCTGGTCCAATTTTTGGTGCAGCGTGCTTTGGGGTTTAAGAGCCACAGAGACTCTGTGTTTGGGAAAAAATGTGTCTCAACTGTTGCGATACCCCTGACACATTCGTGATCACTGTGGTTTTTGATTAGGCAGCACGTTTCTCCCACTGAAAACACTACGTCCAGATGAAGAGAATCAACCTTTTGGGATTTACTTACCTGGATGATTGAGTATGCATCAAGACAGAGGTGGGGGTCATTTAGGCCTGGATTTAGAAACATTGAGACTGAACACGTGAACAATTTCTTAGAAAAATAATGAAAATGTTTTTGTTAGCCCTGAGCAAGTTTCAACCTTCAAAGTTTCTGAAAACCTGCCTTCAGCTTCTTGTTTCACTTTCTTTTATTTTAACTTAAGTTTGATTATTTTGACCGTACGTCTGGTCTGTATCTCCTCTACAGGTTTGGAACTCTGACGCTGGACGGAGGTCTGAGAGGATGAGTGGAGTCGAGTGTCGATGCAGTTTGTACATACTCTGTGTGTTTACTGTGTAAATAATGTTGGACTGTTAAAGACGAAGCTTTTTGTATGAGTCTCTGGAAACTCTCGCTCAGTTGCTTTTAAAGAAAAGGATCGGAGAGGTTTTCAGCTGAGGATCAGCAAAGGAACACAGAGCTGCTTCATCCAATCACATCGCAGAGACCCTAAAACACCTTTGTGTAGTTAGTTTAGGGTGAGTTTATGTCACGTTTGGGCCCAAATACTTTCTGCTGCAGGTATTATTGAAAACCATGAATGGATTAAAGATCACCACAGGCGTGTTTGCGGTGTTCTGTTGTTTTTCACCTGAAGTGGAATATTTAAGAGAACCGTTTTAGTGGATTAAATGTTTATGGTTTAAGGTGGTTTTAATGGGTAAATATAAAAAATATGTTAACTTCAAAGTCTGAAGAGTATTTACTGGACCTGCTTTCAGCAACAGGCTCTGATTAATATCTGTAAAAACTTTAAAGCATGAGTAGAGTTTGAAATGCTTTGATATAGAAGTTTTAGGTTATAATTAATATCAGATAGAAAACATTTTAATCTTTGAATATGTTTTGTCCTGTTTGCTGTAACAGCAGCTGAAATATTTGAGATTCAAACCAAAGTCCTTGCTGAAGCCCCCCAAGAGGAGTCACGGCCTTGAATGCTAGTTTTATTAATGGTTCAGATTTTCAAATTAAAATGCAAACTAAAGGCCCTCTGATGGTTCAGATGAAGCTGTTTACTGTTTTTGGTGGAAATTAGGCTAACATAATACAGAGTATATTATTGGGTATTTAATGTTTTTCCAGCTGGATTAAGGAACGTTTTTGAATCTGGAAAAATACAAAATGGCATTAAGTTTGCAATGAAAATAATTTATAAAGTGCTACCTTCTGAAATGTTCAACTTAATCTGAGTTTTATAGAAGATTATGTATTAGAGGGTTTTTCCTTGTTCAGAGTCATCAAATGCATTTATTTCCCTGTAAGTTGCATTAAAGTACTGTATTTATTGGACAAGCTGAATTTTATCGGACTCTGGATTGAACAGAATATTTCTGATTAATTTTTCTTGTATTTGTTGGTCTCTCTTTGTCATACCTCTAGCCTTCAACTGGTCGACCTTTTTGCTCTCTTTGTTTTACTTCTTGTCCATAATTAAAAAAAGCCCCAGTGACTGTTTAAGTGAACTGTAAATACGCCATTCAATCAATCAATAAATAAATTGATCAGGCATGAATCTGTGTCAGCGTGACCTGTTGAACACTTTCAGATTTAAAGAGTTGTTTCACACAGACTGCGCAAAAAAAGTTTGAGTGTAGCCCCATCAGAGCTCACCAGACCTCCCAGTTCATGTGTTGGATTCTGTTTAACATGAATCACTTTCAAAGTAAAGATACTAAAAACACGCTGCTCTGAACTTCACCCAACAGAGCAGTTTTTCAGCAAATAAATACAAAACTGAAGGCAGAGACCCACAAACAGGTGGAGGTGGATGCAGTAAAGGCCTGCAGAGGAGGAAAAGTGGTGATGTCTGTGGTTTCTAGATTTCAGGCAGATGCTCACTGCAGACATTAATTGTGAGACTGTATCAATGTCTGCAATTCCTAAACAGTTAAAGCAACACTTATGTTGAACCCTAAACTAAAGGTGAGAGTCTACACGTCAAACATATCTCCATAGCTTGATTCAAAGCCCACTGAGGTGGTGTACAGATGCAAAGCTGCAAAACAGCTGTCTTTATACAAAAACACATGGACCTCCCTATAATATTTTAAATAGTAAAAAAAATAATTTCATATCCTGTTAAACTTTCTTAGCTTTAAGATACTACAACACATTGCTTTATTTACAAAATGATTACAAGTTGTCATGTATTTCAAGCTTGTGCTCATGCGTAAACTAAAAAGTCACTGTACCGCTGCCCTGATAGGTCAGTTTGAATTTTCAAATATATTACGCGTCGACACACGTGCGCACAATGGACCAATTAGCGATGCAGCGGCGCCAGCGGCGGGCTATAAAGCGGCATCGGCGCAACACAGGGAATCATTCTTTTCACATACTAACATGGCCAGAACCAAGCAGACCGCCCGTAAATCCACTGGAGGAAAGGCTCCTAGGAAGCAGCTGGCTACCAAAGCCGCACGTAAGAGCGCCCCGGCCACCGGCGGCGTGAAGAAGCCTCACCGTTACAGGCCCGGGACCGTGGCTCTGAGGGAGATCCGTCGTTACCAGAAATCCACCGAGCTGCTGATCCGCAAGCTGCCCTTCCAGCGCCTGGTCCGTGAGATCGCTCAGGACTTTAAAACTGACCTGCGTTTCCAGAGCTCTGCCGTTATGGCGCTTCAGGAGGCTAGCGAGGCTTACCTGGTCGGCCTCTTCGAGGACACCAACCTGTGCGCCATTCATGCTAAGAGGGTCACCATCATGCCCAAAGACATACAGCTGGCCCGCCGCATCCGCGGAGAGAGGGCTTAAGATTTCTTGATAACACATCGTGTATATAACGGCTCTTTTAAGAGCCACACACTATTCGGAGGAGCTAAACCCTTGTCACACTAATCAGTTCAATCCTGAAGGTCCCGCTTAAGTTATCTGCTGCTAAAATGTGAAATGATCATATCATTTTAGATATGGGAGCAGAGGATTTATTTATTTTTTATTTAGAACACAGAAAATAAGGATAAGGTGTGATCGTGTTGCTCTAGAATAAACCCTGAACTGAAACTTAAATGTATTAATATAATCGGAGTATGACGCGCATAGCGGCATCATTGCCCTTAGATGACTTGTGGCTCTTATACCACGTGTATACCACGTCCATTGCGGTCACGGTCTTCCCCTCGGTGTATGTAGGTAACTGCGTCACGGATTACGGATCCAGGAACACCTTGAGCACACCGCGGGTCTCCTCGTAGATCAGACAGGAAATACGCTTCACGCTGCCGTGGCGGGTTTGGTGATGCCCTGGATGTTATCACGGAGGACTTTGCGGTGACGCTCAGCACCCCCTTTTCCGAGTCATTTTCTCCTTCGTCTTTTTTAAAGCCTTTATTGACAAAAACATGGCAGTTTACATCAAAACACATACGAAAACTCCGCATCAAAAATCATATAGAGGACTGTTATTCGTCTGTCCAATCGTTTTCCTCAAATCAGCAACAATGTTTCTGAAAACATCACTACTAATTCTTTGTATGATAACGACTTTAGCTCTTGTTTTCCAGATGTGGGTATTAATAATGCACATAATTAATCAGAAGAATCGTCTTTATTCATCACACATCTGTGCCTTAAGTAAACCATACCTTACAGCTTTTGTACAGCTTATTGTTATCATCGTCAAAACCCACAGTTTGTCTTATCTCTGTTCTATAACAATGTAACAGCAAATTGATCCAAAGTGTCATCTTCATCACAGAGCAACATGGGACATTTCTTTGTGGTGGCATAACAGCTCCACTGAACCGCTGCTCTAACAGGCAGTCGCCCAACAGAGATAAATGTCTGTCACATTTTTGGATTTAGATTTATTACAGATATTTTAAACAATTTGACAAGACTCTTCTTCACTCGCCTATTTATACTGTATTACTCCCTTATTATTGTCATTAATTTTACTACAGATTTGCTTTGTACATAACTGCGTCCAAATGATATTTAAATATTTCTACTCATTGGTGACATAACCTAAATGTTTGAAAGGGATAGCTAGATCCGGTGTACCATATTACAATTTCCCTTGATCAAAAGGTTTTCCATTCACTTTGCTTTTATACATGAAATACCTTTTTGTTCACAAGTTGTTCCCCATATCAATTTAACAGCATCAGGCCAGTGTCCTTGTGTGGAGTTTGCATGTACCATCACGTGACTTGTCAGCGATAGGCACAAAACGTGCTAAGATATAAACTGATTCATTGAAACACATTACTGCTATTGAAAACAAAGAATATGCTGTCGGAGTATTTTTAGATTTAAGGAAAGCGAATGCTTTCCTTAAATCGTAAACAACCTTTTACTTAGCAAACTATGTGCATATGGGGTCAGAGGGGTGGCATTATCATGGGTTAACAGTTACCTTAAAAACCATAAACAATTTACCCAAAGTCAGAAGTCAGAACTGAAACCTGTTGTGTGTGGGGTTCCCCAAGGATCAGTTTTGCGGCCACTGCTTTTCATACTGTATATTAATGAGATATGTGCTATTTCAAAGTCTTTGAAAACAATATTATTTGCGGATGATACAAACTTACTGTGCTGTGGGAGAAACTTGGAACAACTTCTGAATGAACTAGAAAAAGAATTAAAAAATCCGAAGACCTAGTTTGACCATAACAAACAAACAAACAAAACAAAAGTAATAATATTTGGGAATCGCACATATTCTATTAACAGTACACTGACAATAAATGACATTGAATTAGACAGAGTATCTGAAATAAAATTCCTTGGTGTGATAATACATCACAAACTATCCTGGATTCCCCACATTACTCATACCAAAGGCAAAATATCGAAGTCTCTGGCAATTCTCTATAAGGTTAAGGATCTCATAAATCAAACATCATTATATACTCTCTATTGTTCTATTATACTGCCGTACATGACATATTGTGTGGAAGTGTGGGGAAACACATATAAGACACACACCCATTCAATATACATTCTACAAAAAAGAGCAATAAGGATAATAAATAAATCTACTTCAAGAGAACCATCAAATCCACTTTATATTAAATTAAATATTCTCAAATTTAAAGATTTGGTTGACCTCAGAACTGTGCAGACAATGTACAAAGCAGCGAATAAATCTTTGCCCCTCAACATTCAGAACTTGTTCCAAATAAGA
>VURO01024152.1:53883-65513 GCA_015108175.1 Pelvicachromis taeniatus | reverse complement strand
GTGTGTGTGTGTGTGTGTGTGTGTGTGTGTGTGTGTGTGTGTGTGTGACGGTTCAGCAGTAAAAAGCTCACTCAAAATCATACATCAAACATTATTATTTTAAAAATAGTTCTCTAATGATTTCCAAATGAAATATTATCCAGTTACATGTTTTGAGAATCACAACAAAGTTGTAATAGTTGCACAAAAAAACTCCTTACCAAAACTACCCAAAAAGGCCCAAAGTAATTACCGTATATCTTCCATTAGTGGACCCGGTGTTTATTCAAAAAATTATTCGGCCAGCCCAGCGTTTAAAAGAGACCGGCGGTTGTTGGAGACCGGCTCTTATTCCCTTCTCAGATGGAGTTGTCACTGAAGTTAGAGGTAAAGACGACCCAGGTGCGGTTTTTAGACTGAGGTGAAAAGACGTGCGTTTACTTACAGTGATCCAAAACGTATTCTAACAATTCACAAATAATGCAGTTCCCAATTGTGCTCCTCCTTGTCTGTGGTAGCCCAGTGCACGAGTGGTGCTCCCCGAAACTTCTCTCCCTCAACTCTCCTCAAGAAGAAGTAAAAGACCAGAAAATCACAGTTAGCAGGTTCGCTAGCCAACAGTTCCAGTTCAGTGTAATAATCCCACTTTGACGGTCGCAGCATCCAGCCTAAATGCCACTGGTTGTAGATGATGGCTGATTGGAAACAGCTGGCCGAGTGATGAGACGCTAATTCTATCATGTAGCATCACTTTTTGCACATTAGGCACCTTAGGGTAGACAATGGGAACGTATACATATATACACAGAGGGTGATTATCAGAATGTGCTCAAAAGGGTCGTGGAAAATTGGTGTTAAAATTGGGAAGACTTTTTTTATTATCTCAAGAAGAAGAATCCTGACATTCTAAGAAAAGTTCCCCTTTCTAATTGTTAACATCTTTTTCCCCCTTTGTGTTGTGTTTAGCAATATAAAAAATATTTGACTCCAACATTTGGCTTGAATGGAACTTTTTGTAGCATCACAAGAAGGCTTCTGGCTCAAACCTCCTTATCATCTTAATCCTTCTCCTCCTCTTCTCTATGTGTTGGTTTCCTCCGGTTCTCTGTATTACCCCTATTTTGGATTATTGACGTGTCCAGGTTATTTTGCTTTCACCCTATGTCAGCTGCTACCTACAGGCCAAAGTCCAGCCCTTAAATTAGATAAATAGTTTAAACAAAAGGATGGTCCTGATGTCACCTTGTTTTTAAAGGTCAACCAATTTAAACTTGCAAACTTAATAATTATGTATATACACGTAACTTGCAGTGTGAATTATTGAGGGTGATTTGCATATTGCTGTGTTCTTTTATCGTGGCTGAACACGTGACAGGACAAAAATGCCCATCGCATTTTCAGACCTAAAAAAGGAAGGAAGATAAACCTATCCGACTTGTCCTCTCAGTCTTATCAAGAAGATAAAGTATCTCTCGATTAAAACCTCACTGACCACTCAGTCTCCTTGAGCAACATAAAGCTTATCATCTACTGAGAGTCTTCAGTCTTATCCCTGTCACCTAGCAGAGCTAAACATAGGCTACTGTGTCTGAAATAATCACCACTCTGAAGCGTATGCTGTGGGAACGTTTCAATAATTAATTCAGGCCCTTTTTTTCTCCTCTTTTTTTACTCAAAGACGTGCACATGCACATCCGACAGATCACGTGCCGTCCCTACAAACAGTCTGCACTCACATTTTCAGAAACTACACAGCTGTCTGAAGTCCTTCAAATGATGTGCTTGTGTATTTAAAATAGGAGCCTCAGAATCCCTCAATCTAACCTAAAGGTTGTCTCTGTGTCTTGTACTTGATGACAGAGGTGGCCTGTTGTGGTGTTTGGCTGTGCACGGTGTGGCTTTGAAACAGATTCGGCACGTGTCTCATGTGAAGTTATGCGTGCACTTGCATCTGTGGCGCTTTAATGTGTGAGTTTGTGTGGGGGGCGTGGGACAGACAGGAAGGAAAATGGAAGGATCTAAAGGCAGCACCTGCTATCTTTGGGCAAAGGGCTTGTATGGCTATAATATGTCTTGGGGTGCGTAGTGTTTAAGACAGGTGTTCTGCTGGAATTCATAAACACCCTTCTGCTTGAGGCTGGGTCACAGCTCTGTGCATGCTAGTCCTGCTATGGGCAGTTTGTTTCCCACTGACACCATGAGCACATCCACATGAGCTGCACAGATCTGCTAGGGGATGAGTTACATAAATGTTACCATCAGAGGGTGTATGAGGTGACTATTACAATACAAGGGCACCAACTGTGCATGCTTCCTACAAGCAAATCGGAAAGCAGTATAAGAACATAAAATGCAGGTCTCTTGTGTTAGGAGGAAGTCAGTGCGCACAAGGAAGTATAATCCAAGCCTGAGACTGTGAGCCAAGGGTTTCACACCCAGTTCCCAGTCAACTGGTGATTGTGCACCATTTTTATTCCTTCTTTTTCGTGACTGACTTCAAGTTTGCAGTGTTTAGAGAAATGAATGTTCTGTAGTTTTCTTTAATTCACTCAAGATTTTAAACAAAAATGTGATGACAACTGTGAAGATGCTCACTGCTGTAATTATATCCACATAGTCTTAATGAAACAGAATAGTTTAGTTTGTCTGACATAAACTTATAATGATAAAACCTTACTGCAAAGTGCTGTGTGAAAGTCTTCATCCACTCCTTATTTCTTGCAAACCTGCAAACACAAATTTCTTATAATTTCTTTATGTAATCTTCAGGAACAGTTCTCCAGGTTTCTTGAAAGACATTGAAGATTCTTCGGATGTTGGCCTTCCTTTTATTACGTTCTCTGTCAATACACTGAAGTTTGTGGAGGTCAGTCCTTGACAGAATGTGTTCCATTGTGTGTTTTTTACTGCACTGGTACTGTCTTTGGTTCATTATTATGCTGAAAAACGGAATCATTGCTCATCAGATGCCTTTCAGATGGTATTGCATGGTGGATCAAAATCATTCTGTGCATTTTGTGTTCATAACTCCAACACCATCAACTAAACCATGAACCTAAAGCATGTTTTGCAGATGGCTGTAGACACTCTTGACCCCTCCTTACATATTGATGGCAAAATTTCAAATCTGAATCCATCACACCATAAGATCTACTGCCAATAATTTTTTTCTTCCTTGTGATTGGCTTCTTCACAGCCACCCTTCCACTGAGACCATTTCTAATGAGTAGATGGATCAACAGAAGGGCCAGATGGATCGCTCAGGTCCTGAGTCAGGTTACTTAAGGATATGACTTTTGGATAGTGTTCAGTATTTTTAGTCTTGCCACTTCCTCTTTTGTCATCTACTTGTGCCATTTCCTCAAACTTTTCTTGAAGACACACTCCACAAATGGAAAGCACACACTGCTTCAGGTAACAAAAACATTATTTTATGTCTGTCGAACATTGTTATCTTTGGCATTTTTCATAGGTTTAACTAAAAAAAAATGCAAAAGAATGAATGAATGTTAATGATAGGCTACTAGCAAAAGGGTTTAAAGATACTGTTGTCTGTTATGTGGAGACACAACACTGACTCATGCTTTTTGAAGCTTTGATGATTCATAAGTCAGTGGTAAGTGTTGATCTGAAAATGAGCAGGTATGAGGACAGGAATGAAAATGAGTGAAAAAGCATCCACTTATCCAAAGAAAAACTTTGACCTACCCTTTTAGACCACATTAAGTAAAACAACAAAATCTGGCTCTTTGAAAATAAGCAAAGTAAAATAAAGCAAAATAAATCAATAAGTGGTGGCTCAAGATTTTTGCACAGTACTTTGTATTATGCAAGTTATGACTTGAAATTGCTTACTACTTAGTAGCTCTGCTATAAAGCTATTGATGCGTTCCCTTCCCAAGAGTGTGTTTTTTTTTAAATAAAGAAACTTTAGTGTGTTCTTGCTCAGTCAATACTAACATGCTTTAAGACTCTTAGGACCACCTCACCCTTCCCTCTCTAGCTGTTGCTTTCTATTTCTGTCGATCCCTGCGGGGCTAGACTCTTGATCTGCTCGGAAAGACCATTGAGGGTTTGAACCAAACACTAGATCAGAATCAAGCTAAAAGTAAAGCTGCTGGCCTGAATATGTTCACTCTGCTCTCCATGGCATTATCCACTCCTCAAAATCATCAAGTCACATCACACTGCTGTCAGGGGCACTGGTTCCATCACTTGTCATTCTGTGTTTCAGCCTCACATAAATGCAGGTAGTGGGAATAATACACCCCTCTTCTATCTTTATCATGTGTTCACTGAGCCAAGGACACTGCCCCTTCAGTTTCACTCTCCTGGTCCTCTTTGTCTCCAATTCACTCCATAGAAAATTTGACCTCTCCTCTCAGCAGCTCTGAGTGTGTGCTGCAGCTGAACGGGCAGCAAACCTGCAACCACAGCACAGTGCCGAAGGTGAACTGTAACGAACTCGTGTTCTCTGTGAAGCCCCACCAGATGATCAACTGTCTAACTGCAGAGTGCACAGTTTTGCTGCCTTTCAGAACCCTTTTCAACCGTTAGTCTGAGATCTTTTAAAAACAGTGAACTCATAGATAAGGAGGGACCGGTTACAGGCATGCTGACGGGTGCTAATCAGCTGGGACTCAGATGTGGGAAATTTCAATGCTCTGATCTGCTCTGTGTCACTAAGCAGATAGACCAGGCAATAGCAATGTGTGAAAGTGATGATCTCAGTTACTCCCAAGAGTGGAAAGAGGCAGACACTCTGCCGGAGGAAGTGATAATCGCTTGAGTGTTTTAATAAGTCATCATAAGTGAGGGCAGCAACTACATGTCATCCTGGGCTGTGAGAACTTCTGCTGCTGCTTTCCAGCTCTGCCTGTCACTCTCAGTGGGCCTAATTTGTCATGAAGCCAGGAAACCTTCTAAAGGGAAAGCTGATCCGCCCAAGCCACGTTTCAGCAGCATCTTCCTTTGCCTAACAAATTCCTACGAGTCACTCACTCTGAAAGAAAGCATTGTGATTCATCCAACCACTGCCTACTCCTCGTGTGGAAAAAGGGAAAAGGAAGTGGGAGTGCATTTGCCCCAGTGGACTGGCCCACCACTTGCCCAAAAGCATTCCCGCCTGAACATGACTGACTATGGCAGACAGGCTGGCCCATAGAGAAAGACTGTTGCCTTTAAGGACAACTTGAAAAACTTAAAACTCAAAATCAAGCTTGAAAGATTCTGAAAGCTGAAGCATGTTTTAAATACAGCAGATTGCACACCATGTCATTTAGTTGTAAATGACACACTCACACACATAATTAGCTTTATTTGTGCACAAAATGCTGTAACATAAAACATTCTTGGAGTGAGTGCTATTTAAAATAAAATTAAAAAATGAATTAAAATATGAGAACTGGGTAAAAATGAGAAGAAACAGAAACCATATGGAGGGAAGCAGCTGAAAAAAACTAAGCTAAATGATTAACAGATTAATGTAAAAAAAAAAGAAAAAAAAAAGAAGAAAAAAACAGAGAGAGCTATTCAGCAAGGCTGATTTCCACCGGCAGGTTTTTACAGGGGACCAGAGCCCTGATAGCTAAAGCATGGATCACCTTTTGTCTTTAGTTTGGCTACAGGGACGTCCAGGAGGCCCAGAGGTTCCAGATTGTGCAAAGGTAGAAGCTGGGTTCCTGCCTCTGTAGTAAGTTAAAGGTACTCAAGAAAATAACGCTCCTTAAAAGTATTCGTTTTTGAATAAGTAACTAGGTAGCTAAACTCAATAATTTAAGTAGGATTTTCAGATTTTTAAAGTAACAAAGACTCATCCTAATCTTGACATCAGCAAGAGACAAAGCTTTCAACACTCACACATTAAACAGACGCATCGTTTGGAGCACAACTTAAAATCAATGGATTTGACTTACCATGGGAAAACTTTCCCCAGACATTCAAGTCATATAAATGTGACTAAACAGGAGAAAGATATTAGTAAATAGTTGTAGATTGACTAGTTGCTGGGTTTTTTTTTTTTGTTTGTTTTTTTGAAGAACAGGAAACATTTGTCTAATTGTCTAAGCTCATATAGTGTAGGATGCAACGTTTGAATTCTGCAAAGCGTTTTTACCAGTCTGTCGTGAAATTGTGACATTTCCCACCATTCCTGAAGGGGGCATTAGGAGTGTTTTCATAGCGTGGGGGGGCGGAGCTATGTAAATGACGAGCCGTTAGCTGAATAGATGCTCCAGCTTCTGTGAGCGGAGCGGGACACTTGCTGTTGAGAGCAGAGCTAGAGGACGATTAGAGAGTAGAAACCGCTGCGGACAACCAAAACACACCACTTTCACTCGAACCACCACACTCAAAAATGGCCTCAAAGTGTCCTAAGTGCGAGAAGACGGTGTATTTCGGTAAGTGATACCCGGTTTAAGGGATCCATTGTGTTTAAATTACTTTTTGGCTCGTTAGCTAAAATATACTCATCACAGCCAATTATTATTATTATTTTTTACAATAATGCTCTTAATTTAGAAATCCAATGAGCGGTGCTTTGAATGGGATATAAAATATTTTTGATGACTTATGAATTGATATAGTCCATTCATTGAAAATAAAAAGACAAACATATGACCAACGCTAAGTAGTAGCATTTACACTCATTTGCTAACAATGCCGGATTTTTAAATGAGGTTCTGAATGTAAAAATGAACTGGGTGTCTTTTTTTTTTTTTTTAAGGGTTTGTGAAACTGCAGCTAACTGTATAGCTTAATGTATAATTATGTGTAAAGGAATATCGCCTTTAGGTAAACCTGTTAACATGTCTTATTAGACTTTTTTAGACGAAAGGTTGCTGACAAGGTAAATGATTCACAGAGAAATACTTTGATAAACCTAGAAGCTGAAGTGAAAGAGGGGTTAGTGTAAACAAAAGACCCAATAAGTGCAAACAAAGTGCAAACGTTTAATAGATTTTTTTTTTTTTTTTGTTCACTAAATGCTTCTAACTTATGTGAGTGGAAACATGCCCTGTTTACACTTATCTACACAAGACTGGATGAATGATTTATCTTATTTTGACACTGATCTGTGCCATTTTTAATTTGTTGTGTTTGGTAAACATCCAAGCCTGGCAGTTGGCTTTGGAGAGTTGGCTGATGGAGGCCGTTGCCAAGAGTGCAGAAATGCCATATGCTGAGATTGCCCACTCAAGAGAGGAGCGGAGCAACATCATGCTGCGTCAGTGGGATGAAAACCTGAAAACATGCATCTTTCACATCTTTGTAAATAAAGATATGAAAACAAGACACCCACTTGAGTGGTGAGCTTTGACTTGCACTCTGTCGCAGTGAGAGTGATCGCACCTTATATTCACTGTAACAGATGTTTACAGTGTAAAATAATCTACGCGCGCAGAGCACTGGATTAAAGGAGCTCATTTACATCTGAAAGCTGCACTTGACATGCTCACTCCTCAGTTTGTTTTTATTGCTGTTATGCTGTTGAACTTATGAGTATTTCTGTGTTTGTGTTTGGCTGCATGCTGGGAAAAAAAAAAAAAGTCTTGGGTACCGATCTATTCTACACTTCACAGCACACATTTGAGCTGTCACAGGGGTCAAAACCAATTATGTTAGTGGATGGAAGCCCTCTTACGTAACACGGGTGGCAGTGAATATCCCAGCTGCTGCTCATCCTATGGGTCCCGAGAGTCATCGGCATGGAATAATATCAGTATAAATAAGATTTATTTTCCTCCACTGCAAATTTTATGCACCGTACGCGTAATGCGCTGCAGTGGGTGAGTCACAGCTCCTTAGTGATGTATGATGTTTTTTTATGTAACATGTTGAGATCCAGCCTAGTGGAGTTATTTTTGGTTGGGGTGTGTTATTGGGTGGAGAGCAATGAAGATGACGATGTAGGCCTACTGGAAACCAGCACGTACTAAATTAGCTGCACTCATTCAGCCAAGCAGATCAGGGGAGGTGTGAATGGTTTTATTAAAGTTTTAGCCATTTCAAGGGAGGTTGTGAAAACTATGACAAGACACGGGAGAGGTCAGGGAAGGAGAAGAATTGAGCTGCCCACAGGCTGAGCATCAACATGTCAGTGATAAGTTCAGATATTGTACATGAGCTCAGTGGCTCCACCTACACACGCCCTCCTCTCAGCCACTTGGTTTTGCAGAGCGATGCGAAATGCAGAGCTGAGATGAATTTTCAGCTCGGCAAAACTAGTCAGAGGAAAAGGCATGAATGGGGGTGTAAAGTGTAAAATACAAACTCTATGCTTCAGAACTGCACCATGACATGTGTTGTTGATAGAGAAAATTGTCTATTTTCCATCTTATTTTGCTCTACCCCCTTTTTTTTTCTTCTGGTGATGGTTTGTGGTGTGCTGTATAGTGCGGTGATGGGCACACCCTGCTGTTCCCCACCTGGTCTTCTTGCTGATTGGCTGAGTCCCACTGTAGGACTTTGGGGGTTGGGGACGTTATTTCAAGTGGCCTCAGTGAGCTGCAGTCTGGGATGGAAATTCTTTCGGTTTGGGGAAAAGGGTTTTTTTTTTTTTTATTATTATTTTCCTCTCAGTTTTAAAGGACAGATGTCTTTTGGTGGTGACAGTTCAATTTCATTGCTACTCGAGGCACATGTTGGAACGTTTTGGCTACTTTTGAAGCTTCTGCAGCCTAAAGCGCAGGCTTATTTTTAAGAAACCCAAATAAGCGGTAGCAGAAAAAGGAAGCTGCTCTTGGTGCTGGTATTAAAAGAATGCAAACATCTCAGAGATGGTCACTTTTTAATTGCAGGGCTTGCTTACTAAAATTCTTGGCGTCCACATTGCGGCGACGCGTTTGTTAGTTCCTGTGGTATGGAGATGCTCATAATACACAGGGGACTATTTGCTGACACTGTTGGCATGTGAAGGAGGACAAAACGGCTCGCTAAACTTGTTTCGAGCACCCAAGTTCAGCCGAGTGATGCAATTCTTGTGCATAACAAACAGGAGCAATGCATCTTTGTGCAGCTAACTGAATAAATGAGAGCTTAATGGGAACTAATGGTGTTCTGCTGCGAGTTTCCCTTTTCTCTCTTTCATTCACTAGTCCTTCTCACTCTGGCTGTCTTTCCTCTTTTTCAGTCAGCGATGCCTCAGGCCCTGAATTCCCCTTCCCATTTTTTTTTTTTAAAACTAAAAGGGCCGGGGGAAATGGGGTGAGATGGCTCGCCTTTATTTAAACTGAGACTCTCAAAGTGCTTCATGAATTATAATGAGAAAGGACATCTCTATTCACACAGGGCTCTTTCTGTCTCTGCGTACATTTGTCCTTCTAGTGAGACAGAATACCTTCGTCTCCTCAGTCTGACCACAGAGACCAGGGCACTGTTTCCCACACACCACGTTTTTTTTTGTTTTTTTTTTTAATCCCGCTTTTACCCCAAACAGCTACACAATACCCCTATTTTTTCCCCCTCACCTCTTCTCTGTCGATGCTAGAGTACCCTGTTTTCCACTTGGCTGCCCAGTGGGCTGTGTGAATGTGCCTTTTCAGTTATGTAACATCATTTCTTGAGTTGTTGCCTCTTGTTCAGTGCCATTGCATAACCTATCAGCTCCTGTGTGCCACTCAATGAGAGTCCCTTTTCTCCGCCTTTTTGAGGCACAAATATGATCCCCTAATGGAGATGGCATTAAGCTGGGTGCTGACAATTGAGCTCCCCTCTACCCCCACCTCCCCACACAGGTGAAGCCTTCCAGCAGTGTGACCTGTTACATAACGGCACAGAGGAAACAAAGGTGGATGTGTGCATTTTGTCCAAATAGCTTGCTCATTACAGTCCACAGTTCTAGAGAATGCATTATTATATGTTATATGTTATTATTATAACATAATTTTCATATTTTGTACGAGTAGATTTTGTTCAGCAGGCACAATTTGTTGTATTTATGTTCTAAACTTATCGCTATATTGAAGCCCTCTATACATAGAGAGTACATGTGCAGTCATGTGGCAGGTTTCCAGTAAACACTGGAGGCTGATAAAACACAGAATACTCCGTCATAGATTGTAAATCATAAAGATATGAGGTGTAGTTGAATAACAGGTTTTGTTTGTTTGTTTCTTAGTGCAATAGAAACAGGCATGATGTACATGAACCATGTGACTTATTTGTCACTCAAGGTTAAGATATCAGAAAATCCAAGTTTGTCTTAGAAATTCAACATAGTTTTCAATGGATTGAGTTTTATTTGGAACGCTTTGAAAATAATCTTTTTGTGCAGTCTTCTGCAACAGATTACCAAAACACCCACTGTTTCCATGACAGCAGTGGATCGAAACATGGAAGTTAGCTTTCTATAGCAAATCAGTAAGTCAGAAATCTGTAGGCTAGACTTATAGCTGCTTAGTCTTACCCCAGTTAGACCGTCATTAACAAAATAGACTGTATATAAAAGATGGAGACAACCCCATGATGTCACCCATTGTTTTAAGACATTCTGTATTGAAGCCATTAGCATTTTTCCACATTTTAGTGTTTTTTGGTCATCTCAGGTTTATCTGGAGCCAGAAGTGATGATATTTACAAATTTATACGTGTTAATCATGCTTGTTTAACAGGATGTGTTCACATACTGTTTTGATACACAGATGCCTGCCTATTGGTGCTAAAAAGAAAAAACCAAAGATATAAAATATTAGAATTTCACTCTGTGTAACAGGAGTACAGATTTCTTGGATGAGCTGTTATTATAATTAACCATAGAGGAAGCCATATTTGAAATGCTCTAAAAGCCTGGCACACAGCTAGCATCAACCTGCCAGACAAAGTGGCCATGCCCCCGGTCATGCATAAGTTTGAGCCTTAATATAATTAAACAAAGTAATTTTAACACAAATTTATATGGATTGACTAGATTATGAGCGTGATTTAAATCACTGGAGGAACTGCACATTTTGCCACTTCTGTGTTACCTTCAGTTTTCCCTTCACAATGTGGATATCAAATTTCTTTTCTTCTATTTTTGATAACTACAAAGTAGCCACTACAGATAAATTTGCTGCCTCAAGTGGCTAATTCTGGTGTCATTGTGAATGTTACCACTGGGTCCTTGTTATTAAAAATCACATGTCAATTTAAAAGTGTTGTACACTTTTAAATTGAGGCACTCCAGTACACCACACTCTTCTGTTTTAATACTCCACTTTACACAGCTCAGATGATTTCACTTAGCTGCTACATTTTCTGCCTCCGTCACATGATGTCTCTTTCCCTCAGAAGTTCATTATCAAAATTACCTCTGGCTGGAGCTAAAGGAATTCCAGTGATCCTGCCTCCACTTCTGAATGCATTTCCCGCTACTCTTAAGCTGTACATGTAGAATAGATCTTTCAGAAAAAACTGAAGCTGGGGCAAAGTGTCCTGACTGGTTAGAGAAGAGATGTGGTGTAGTGGTAAGCATGCGTAGGGGTTTGGGGAGGGTGAGCATGTCACTGAGACGGCCTGCGGTGAGGGTGTTTTGCCTGCAGCTCCTCTGACCAGCCCAGACAGGATGCGAGTTAACTGCAGTCCATTTACGTCAGTCAACAGGATTCACGCGGTCGGCCTTTTTTTTTTTTTTTTTTTTATTTAAAAGGGGGGGGGGGGGGGGGGGACGCCAC
>VURO01024152.1:35027-46115 GCA_015108175.1 Pelvicachromis taeniatus | reverse complement strand
GGGGCTTTGTATCTGCAGGCAGGACAGTGATATGGCACTCGGCACTGATGTGAATTACTTTGATTAAAGTTGTCCCTTAATAGCAACTGATATGCTATTTTTGAACTAGTTTTCTATTAATGCACGTTCCATTTCAAGTAGTTATTCCTTTTTTTTTCCTCTAAAAAAATCGCATCACGGTACAGATGGCCAGAAAGAATCAAAAGTCTGCAACATTTCTGATTGACACAAGATGTTTGGCTTTTCCACAGTGAGTTTTTATACTCTGAGGGAAACTTAAAGAAGGTGTTTTAACTTCAAATATTTAAAATCTCATTAAACTTAAAGAATACAGTCTTTTCAAATAGAAGCTTTATATTTGGGGGAGCTTTTTTCATTGACCTTTTGTAATTTTTGCAGGAAACTGCTGAGGGGATGTCCCTTTTCCTTCCTTGTTTTATGTCTGGTTGCATCTGTCAATATGTGTTGCCCTCATGGGAATTTGACCCTCTTTAGTCCTGCAGCATGAGTTGCTTTCAGATCCTTCCTCTCAGTCTTGCATAACCAGGCTGCTCTATCATGTCTCAGCAATACTGTAAGTTCTCCTGATTATTCACTATCTGGCACCTTCACGCTGGGGGTTTTCTTATCTCGCCCTTTTTATTTTGCCGTTTATAGGTTAGCCAACAATTTAAGTTGACCCTGTTGGATGTCAGACACCTTTTTGAGTCTCTCACTCTGGTTAAGGAGGATATGACTTCAGCCTCTTTGTACACAAAACTAATTTCCCTGCAGACCCCAAAGGATGCTGCTCTGCTGTTTTAATCTCTTCATGATTACAGTAATGTAGTAGTCACACAATCTCTCTGAGGCCTGCACTCTCTCTGCCCACTGTCCCCCTTCTCTCTCAATGGACGGCATCCAAACCAGAACGAGTTCCAGTGACATTTCTTTTTTTTTTTTATAAATGTAAAAGGCTGTGGGATTGCCTGGGAGAGTGTTTGATGTCATCTTAAACCTGGTATGCAGAGGGTTGTGAACTTTGGAGTAGCACTGGCTGCTTCTTTAAAAGGAGTCAAGGGGACAGGATGAAGCCCAGTGCGGTCAGTTGTTTGTGGGCTAAAGGAAGGAAGTGGCTCTCTCTGGTTGATGCAGTGACCAGCAATCAAAGAGTTAATGTGAAAAGTCTCCACATTCGACCTTGAATGTGTGTAAATGTGGCAAACTTAGGCACTAATAAAACGAATAAGGGTTAACTGAATGGAAATTAAGCAACTTGCAGTAAAGAAGATGAAACTGTGAAAAATGCTTTTGCTGAAATACTGGAAACCTGTCACCCTAAAACACCTACAGTGCCACATGTGCTGTGTATGAAATGAGGGGAAACAAAGGAATGTGAGAAGTCTGAAGTTAATCCACCTTCTTTTCAGTGTCTCCCATAGCACCTCCAGTCTAGCACAGCAGCGAGAAGTAGTTGAGGTACAGAGCATAACAGGAGGATAAAAAAAAATGTCAGGAAAGAATAGAAATTTGAGAAGAACAGATGGAAAAGACAGATTTAAACTTCAGGATGTAGGAGTTTAACTGCTGGGAACAGAGTGGGTCGTTCTGCGATGGATAATCCAGTTTTAGGGTCTCTTTGGCTCTGGATGGGTTATATCTGCTGCCATACGGGGACTTTGTATGTGAGGCTGTTAACAGTACATTCTTGACAGAGGAGCCCTTTGTTTTCTGAGAAAGTCACCGCTGCTTACTCATAGCCTGGCATGGGCGCTCGTACCTTCACGGATCTCGTAAGTGTTTAACGGGAAGTGTGAAAGGAGTGCGTGGCTGCTTTAACAGTAGCTGATCCTGTCACGGTTGATACATTATTAAAGCTGAAAGAGCAGGCTTTTTTCTTTCTTTCCTGCTACACCATGTCCTTAGGAAAGGAGCTCATGTGGCCAAAGCAGAGGGGATTGTGGGTATGTGCGTTGTTTAACACTAGATGTCTGTTTTTGTGCAGTCTTTTTTTTTCTTCTTCTTCTTCACCTCTACCACCCTGGGCCTGGCATTACTTGATTCTTCTCATCTATGGGCATTGGGCTCTGGACCAGTGGCCACCCTGGCTCTCAGCCCTGATCCCTTACCCAGGCTGGTCACATGTCCCTGCAATGACCGCCACGTTCCCAGCATGCATCAGCAACAGGCCATCTATGTCTTTGACTAGATTTTTTTTTTTTTTCTCCTCTTCCTCAAGTGGAAACTCATAGCCCTCGCGCATATGCAGAAACATGGCTCACTGTGAAGTGTGGCATGAATTTATCAACACAGGCCTGTTACTTGGAAACGGCTACTGTCATCAAAGTAACCTGTGACAGTGACATCATCACTAGGCAGAGATATGGGGGGGGGGAACAGGACTCGACTCCATTTTTGGATGTAGTCATTACATCTTTTCTTCCACCCAAAGAAAAGACCAAAAATAAAGATGTAATGACAGAAAGGAGTGTCAAAAATATGACTTCTCAGAAATATAATGTCCAGTTTTCCCTTTTGCATCAGTATTTTTTTTATATGCATGTTGTATCAGTTTGTTTCATCTATAAGTCATGGTGTTTTTCTCTTTCTCCTGCAGCACGATGGAAGGCCCTACTGCCACAAACCATGCTATGCTGCCCTCTTTGGGCCAAAAGGTGAAATGCAAGTTAACTTCATGTGCTTGAGTTCCTGTGAGGTCTTTGTACACCATGTTATCACGTCTTAATAAGTACAGAAATAAGCAAAAAATGAAATAAATAAATAAATAAATAAATAAGATATAAGGATAAATATAGGTTGATTCATCAGGAAAAACACATCAGTTGTGTTTTCCCACATTTCTTTGCATTTCTGTCTTGTAGTTACTCACCTCCCCACAAACCCACTCCTCACTTCCTCTCTTATACATTTGCAGGTGTGAACATTGGTGGAGCAGGTTCTTATGTGTATGATACTCCTGCCAACAACAATGCGTCTAACACCAGCGTGGATTCAGCCTCCAAAGCTGAAGAGAAGCGTGTTTACGCACCCAAGGCACCATCAAAAGGTAAACAGGAAAGTGTATTCATGCTGCAAATTGTGGCTCTTTCAGCTGGTAGGATTTTTTTTTTCCTTCCCAACCAATGAAGATTTGGGTGTTTGCAAGAAGCTGGTGATCAGAAGGGAAGCGGCTGACTCAGTGATAAGAAAGTTGGTGCACAAAGTCTCTTAAGGCTTGAAGGGGATTTTCTTAATGTGTCAAACAAGGTGGCTCTGGTGAGAAATCACAGAGAGCAGAGGCAAAATTATTGAAATGGTGTTTATTCCTGTTGTGGATCCAGTTGTTTGGCATTTCTGTAAAATTTCATTATCTGAGAGCTGAGTTTGGGCAGTAGCTGATATGACAACATGATCTCTCATCATTTAAAACTCAGGAAAGTGAATCATGAAATATAAAGAGGAAAGATTCTTGTAGTTAAGGACTGTTTGTATATTGCCCGAGACCGCATTTGGCTTCTTTATTCTGACTTTGTTTTTTTTGTGACTATGTGGAAAAGGGTGTTGCACGTTGTCTTTGCCTTTTGACTCCACCTGCTGCTCGCAGCAGACCAAATGATTGGCTCCTACAGGAGGGAATGAGCTAGGTGTTTTAAATTGGCAACCAGAGTCTAAATCAGCAGCGTTAGTGTCTTTACTCAATATTGTTCCCTTGAAATGTGTAAAAGCTGCTTAGCTCAATTTATTTTTATTACCCTATGTTATTAGTTGACTCAATTTTACACCTAGGAAAACAAGTGGCCATTTATTTAACCATTCCCCTTTGCCTTGCCACTATTGTAATGTGTCTATAATGTGTCAACAGCTGGCGGCATCACCACTTTTTCTGGGGAGGCCAACCTGTGCCCTCGGTGCAACAAGAAGGTGTATTTTGGTAAGTAGTTTCACGCTTCCAGGAAACTGGGTATGAGGAAGCATGTCTGAGCAAGAAGGTGTGAATCTGCAAAGTGGTTGCTACGGTGTGTCACCAGGGTTGTATACATTTGTGTGTTTTCCACCGTAGCCGAGAAGGTGACATCACTGGGCAAGGACTGGCATCGGCCCTGTCTGCGCTGCGAGAGGTGCAGCAAGACTCTTGCTGCTGGCAGCCACGCAGAGGTGAGAAAATGGGGTGTTTTAACGAAAGGAATAAAGAACAGAAAAGTGGAAGAACTGAAGAGCTGAGAAAAGAAGTGTCAAAAAGAAAATGAGGCAAAGCATCTTGAATATGACAACAATGTACTCTTTGTATTCCTAACCTGAAATCCTCTTAAATTAGCAGGTTTGCTAAATATACGCCAAATCTAACGCTCCCTGGTTCAGGCACCATTTACCACCAAGTTTTATTCACAAAAATCTCACACAAGAGTAAAACGAGGTCTTTAGCAGGCAAAAATCTAGCAGCCTTTAGTAGGTATAGTTAAAAGTGGTACTGCATACCTAATAAAAATATTAGACCGTATGAATATTAGCCGTATGGCAGTTAATGTGTGACACAAATAAAGAAGAAATGATTTGATATGGGGGCAGCACAGTGGTAGGCAACATCACCTCACAGTGTGTGGTGTTTGCATGAGTTTGCATGTGCCTGTGTGGGTTTTCCTCCCACACCAAAGATGTGGGTGTCTGAACTGTCTGAATAGATCTCCTCATAAGACTCATTTACACATGTAAATTAACTAATCCCTCTAAAAGAAAGCAGAAATATGAACACCATTTTCTTATTGTTATGGTTGTGTTAATCTTTATTGTTTTTTGCATTACAGCATGATGGCCAGCCCTACTGCCACAAACCATGCTATGCTGTTCTCTTTGGGCCCAAAGGTAACCGCTAGGGGGTGCTGTCAACCCACCAGTTATCAGCTACACTTGAAGCAGAATGTCTGAGCTGCACATGTTGCACATTTCAGTTGTTTCATCATAACTTTGTATGCTTCACAGAAGCTTCCTCCACTCCGACGTTAAACATACAGGAAATGCGTCGCAACCTGTCCTGCTCATGTTGTAGCTTTGCTTCTCCCTCTTGATTAACCCCTGACTCCCGCTGCCGTGTCCCTGTGGTTTTTCCAGGTGTGAACACTGGTGGTGTGGGCAGTTACATCTATGACAAGGAGCCCAGTGCAGTGACCGAGCCTTGAGCCTTTTGTCCCCTCAGCCTCACCTCTCTTCTCCACTCAACACTGACCATCAACCACAGTATTATTTGTAGCCTCGTTTCTCTTCCCCATCTGTGTGTTCGTACCTGAGACAACCAGCCTTCTGCTCCAGATCTTCTCCTCAGTCTCTGCTTTTCCCCTTTGCTCTAGCTGGATCGGATTTAGCTACACAAGGAATGATTCATTGACTACAAATGCTGCCTAGACATGTGTTATATGTATTTGCTGCAGGAGCACAAAACACATCAAGCATTCCCACATTAATGATATTGCACACCAGCAATGTTTACACATTTCTAAATGTATATGAACACAGTAAATGTCAATAGATTAAAACATAAAGGTCTTAAATTTCTAATATTTCAACCCACAAAACAACCTGACCAACAAATGTTTTTGTTCATGCATGTTAATTTTTAAGAAAAACAATCAGAATGGGATTCTCAGGTGTGCAAAAAGTGCATTGTGGGTAGAGGGAGGTGCAGGTCTTTACTGTGACGTGCCGACAGCCTGAGGAATTTCACCTCGGAGGGTGCTGCACACACAGGTGGTGCTCTGTAGCACAATGCCAATAAATCTGTGTTTTACAAATGCCATATTTTTAGTTTGGCCACCTGACAACATTCCTCATGTGGCGGGAAAAAAAAAATTTGTTTTGAGAAGAGTGGGGGGAAAAAAAGTCTCGATATGAAGTTTAGAAGGTGGGAATGTGAATGTTGAAGCCGTAAATAAAGTGTATGTCAGAATCTGGATAATAACATATGATGTGCTAATACATAACAAATGTTCTGACCCAGTTATATACGTGAAGTCTTAATGAAGTGTAAGGAAGGTTGGGCTACAGACAAACCTGTATTTATTCTTTTCATTCAAGTCCTTTGAGTTTCAAGCCACTGAACCCCTCTTGGGACTTTTTGAAGGAGGTCAAATGAGGCTGCATAAGCTGTATAAATCTCTACGATCAAGATTTTTATTATTATTTTCAAAGAAGTAACCCTGCTGTTATTTTTTCCGAGAGATGACGCTTTATTTGAAGTATTATATTTCTTGCCATTAATGAACAAAGTAGTGTAGCTTGTAGAAAGAATAAGACTGCAGACAAGTCATTCTGTAAGAATGTGCATCCCAGTATTACTGTATGACTGTTACTGTATTTGTTTATTACCTGCTGTACATCGGAGGGCTTAACAGACCATGCAGGGCTCGCTGTGTGTAGAGCTGAATCGCCCTGCCGCATTCATCTTTTTAATCCCTTGGATAAATATTTCAGAAAGTCTTCATTTGCGTCTGACAGATTCTCAACTCCCTTTTTCTGTTCATGAATTGCAATAAACAAAACAGTACACATGGTGTGAGTTTGTGGTATTTTTGTCTCATTTGTTCTCATAAGATGGATTATGTACGTTTTTGTGCTTTTGCTTCAGGGGAAAGTTATGCTTTTAAATAAGAGCCAGTGAGCATCAGTACAGGAAAATGAATTCAAAACAGTGTTATTAAAGTAAATGAATTGGTTGATAAACTAATTATAAGTAGAATTTAAGTAGTTTGGTTTATGGCACAATAATGTGTTTTATATTAAGGAAAGACATGAAGTGTTTTATAGACTCCCAGTTTTTTTTTTTTTTTAATGTTTTGGCGTATTTGTACTAGCTGAGACAAAATACTGTGTTGCACATCTGCTAGTTTAATTGGTGACATCTGTGTTACTTAGTGTATGTATATGACACTGTCAGTATCACTTTACTTTAAATTCTATTTAGCATGGATAAGCAGCATACATGTGTAGTGAATGGGTAAACCACTGTAGCTGTAATAGATAGAAAGTCATTTTAAGCATTTTTAATGTACAGAAACATGAAAATAGTTTTTCACTGTTTTTACCACAGCCTGAAAGGCCCGGAGTGTTACCATCACCCTGCCGGGCAGGTGGCGTGACTGCCCATTTTTGTGCACGCGATAACTTGAGAGAGATCATCGATTAAAAATATGAGACGAGTTCGAATCTCATTGACCTCAACCTAAAGGTCAAGACCAGAGGGCAAGTCTTTTAAAAATCTCGTGAATGGGATAACTCAAGAAGAAAATCAAACAGGAATTTAAAATTAATACCATAGGTGCAGCTACTGGGAGGCTGAGGAGTAGCACTGGTGCGGGCCAGTATTTTTTCCACTTGTTACAATTTGGCCTTTAAGGCCATGACAAAAGGCTGTTTGTCAGTTTAAGAACATAATTTATTAAACCAACGTAGACAAATACAAAATTAATGGCCTGTGCAAATCAGTGAGATCAGTGGTGGAGGGTGTGTATGGGTGTCGATGAACAAGAGGCAGAATGGAGTGCCAGACACTGCTTTAATGGCTGGGAACAGGGCTCAGGTGTTCCTGATTATACTGATGAGCTTTTGCCCCACCCAGGAGGAACCTGGAACACGTGCAGTGCAGAAGAAACCTCTATGCATCAGCATGCATGCAGAAGAAAAGAGTTAACAGCTGTGCACATTTGGATATATAGTTTTCGACATATTGAAAACACTGTAACTATTATCCTTCCCATATTTATATTGCTGTCATTTTTTTGGCCACTTGACTCTTAGCCCATATTGACATGATGGTATCTCACTGTTGTCGGCTGCATGTCCGTGATGCAAATCTTTCGTTCCGCCACATCCCACAGGTGCTCTGTTGGATTGGGATCTGGCCCTTTGAGTACAATGAACTCACTGTCATGTTCAAAAAAACAGTTTGACATATTTTCAGCTTCATGACATGCTGTGTTATCCTGCTATAAGGTGTAGTAATGAAGGGACAGACATGGTCCCAACTAAGGGGCCCAAAGTATTGCAACTACTTTTCCTTTCCTGCAACCTAAGGCTTCAAAACAAGGCAGGGTGGATCTATGCTTTCATGTTGTTTACACTTAATTCTGATCCTGCGATCTAAAAGTCGCAGCAGAAATCGAGGCTCATCACACAAGGCAACATTTTTCAATTTTTCTGTTTTGTTGAATTCTAGCCTCAGTTTCCTGTTCTTAGACACGAGTGGCACCTGGTGTGGTCTTCTGCTGCTGTAGCCCAACTGCATCATGGTTTGACGTGTGTGTTCAGAGATGCTCTTCTACATACCTGGGTAAAAAGAGTCATCATTTGAGCTGTTTTTGCCTTCCTATCCGCTCCTCTGGCATTAGCAAGGCAGAGATATACTTAATAAATTCGCCACAAGAGTATAAAGAGGATTTGTGTTTCATCACATTGTTAGGTATTCTAGTTATTTTCCCACTGAGGATTAGAAAGTGTGAAACCAGCACCACGCTGCAATGATGAATGAGTGAGCTATGAGATAAGCTACAATGCTGGAAGCTAATACTGAAACTTGTCATAGTATCTAGAAACATGAAGAAAAACAAGATGTTTGAAATGACTGGAAGGTGTCAGTTATATCTGTCACTCACAAACACACATTTCCAAATTTGGTGAGTGAAAGCAGCAGGAATGTCTTCACCCTGCTTTACGGTTTTAGCCTTACGTCACTTTTTTTTAACAAGTTTCACAGTAACATAGGTGTGGTTGCATTGCTGCTGCATGGACATGCATAGCAGCACAGTTGCAGCTTATGTCATCATAAAGTCAAAATGCAAACTACCAGTTTCTTCCCAGCATTCACTCACATCCACTAACGCTGTGGAAACATCTTTGTACCGTTGGGCTGAACCGCACCCTGAAACCTGCATGGTTTCCTGGATACCAAACACATTTCTGTATGTACAGAGTCACTGAGCCACCTACACTGTTTCACATCAGTGACTACAAGGTCCCGTCCACCTCGGATGGACTGCCGCCTTCTGATGGAGACTACTGCCAAATAAAACCATCTGCTGCAGGCAAAATTAGACACGCAGGAATTAGAGAGAATACTCTTGTCACCACCCATACAATGTGCTGGCTTCAGAAATAAGGACTGTAATGTTCACCTCAAGTTTAGAACATACTAAATGTGAAAAGATTCAACGTAGAGTGTCCCATTCAGCGTGCGTAAGTCATGAGCCAGCCCAAAGACTTGCCAAATATCCACACCCATGTTTTTTCTCCTGATTTGATGTTATTATGAAGATCACAAAAATGGAAGAGGAGCACCCTATGAACACGTTTACCTAGTTTACGTGTCTAGCCTTAAACCCTGAGAGAATTGGCAAGTAAAGAGATTTCATGTGAGATGTGTCAGATATGGTAGTATTATCTGTTAAAGTAATGTCTCATAACTGCTTTCCCAATAAGGTGATATCAATTCCTCCCTCTCTCTTTTCCTTTTGGACCATTTCCTTTTCATTGAGGGGCGCGAGCTTTGTCTCACATCATAAAACAATATTTCCAGCAGTTATTCCCTAAATAGAAATTGCATATTTCCACAGGCCTAACCCATCTACCAGATGTCCAAAAGTTTCAGTAAAGTGACCAAAGCAGCCATACTGTACAAGTATGTAGGCGTAGACATCACTCCAATGGATCAGGGACAAATCTCTGGAGAAGTTTTGTCACCTTCCGTGGAAGCCCAGTCTTGCAAACGTGAAGCAACTGCTTCCCATGATCAAATTGTGTTTTTTTAATTTAGCTTTGTTGCAAAAATACACAACCCCAAGAGTCATTTAAAACTGTAAATTGGTGCCTTTATAGCAGATATTGTCAGTATTTTGACAGTGGCTCCATTTTTTGTGAACCCAAGCAAAACACCTGTAGACTACATGTAAAAGATGCCCGCTGGTTTAAGTATTTTGGCTGCCTTTTCTATGAAGGGACCATTTTTTAAATAAGAGGGTGGAGTGCTAATGTAACTAAGCGTGGTTAACACATAACACACATATACAGCTTGAACACAACACACAGGCACAGATGCCTATTACAAGTGTCTAGTATCACTGACTGAGACTAATAAAGACTATGCCTAAAATAGGCCGCTCATAAAATACTTAAATTTAGCACTCTGTAATTAAAATACAAACTTCTTGGATGGTTAGGACCTCACAGTGAAGTTCATATTGGGATCTTATTCATGAGTGATAGGATAATGGGACCAGTAGATTGGTGCAGTAATTTCTCAGTCTTTCTACATCCCAACCCTTACCTGAGATCATGAGATGTCTTTAATGATCAAAAGAGTAAAGTAATGAAAATAAGCTGCAAAAATGACATGAGGAGGGTGAGGAGCATAGATATCTGAGGGATCTCAGAGTAGAGCATATGCTCCAAAAGAAGTCAGGTGAGGTAAGGATGCACAACTGGGACGAGACCCCAAAGTAGACCCAGAACCTGCTATATCTCATCTGGGCTGAGAACACCTTAGGATCCCTCACGAGGAACTGGAAATCATTGTTGGGGAAAAGGCTGCTTGGAATAGCATGCTTAGCTTAATGCCAACGAATTAGTGAAGATGAGGCCAGGCAGAAAAAAGCTACAACTGTAACCACCACCTGTCAACCACACCCTAACCTTAAACCTTTATGGTATCCTGATGGATGTGTAATTAAAAAAAAAAAAAAAAAAATCACCCTTATACAGTTATTATGGCAGAAACTATCCATGGAGACCAAAAATATGTTTTGTATCAGGCTGTAAACACGCTCTTAAAGCTCTTAGGTTGGGCGTTTTAACATCAGAGTCTGTGGGGATTTACCCTGTTTTGGAGCCAGCCTCGAGTGGCTGCTCCAGGAACTAAGTTTTTGGTTTTGGGCACTTTTCAGTTGTTCAAAGCAGCCCTGGAGATTTTTTGCTTTGTTGCCACAACAGTGTTTATTGAATCTTCTGACAAATTAAAAGAATTATCAATTACATTTATTATTTGCATACATTAGTTTTAATTTGTAGTTTGTTACATTCTACTTTTATTTGTAATCTATTGCTTTAAAAAGTATTAGACAATTTATTGGG